>JAQGCX010000052.1:0-35516 GCA_034700205.1 Plectus parietinus
TATTTGCACTGAATGAAGGCCAGTCGGACGCTCGACTATAGGGCGTTTGAGAAATCGACTGAATTGTTCCGTCTCGAGATTTGTCTCTGCACAACCTTCGATTGTTGGTATGGTCGGAAGCTATTCCACCGAGCGGAAATCTCGACTGGCGGTAGCTGGAGTTCTTGTTCAGCACGACGAGCGCCTCAAGCAAACATCAAACGTGGTTGGAAGGGGAGGAGGGATGCTGAGTGGCTGGGTGTGTGAAAAAGTTTAAACTCCAGAAAAATTGCCCTACCACACAAATTTTTTACCTGATAAATTTTATGAACTCCAAAATGATTGCTCTTCGTGACATTATCGTACATATTATTGAATGAGCCGTGAAGAAATTGCCACCTTTTCGAACAGTTCTTGGAATTGCTCCTCTGCGAGATTCAATTGCTCCATTATTTTTTCAATTTTTAACTCGACAGATTCGGATTGGACGCCGTGTTCGACCCAATCTGCGCCAAGCAGTTCATCATTCAGTTTCATCCGCAGAATTCCAGCTTTGTGCATTGCGTAGAAAACTATTGCTGTGAACAGACCCGACCACAAAGTAATCAACAGCCATCCCAGCGCTTGCACCTTTATGAGATGAAAGCCACCTGAAGAAGCAAAAGTTTTTGCACTATCTTCATTGCTGACATCACAAGTTGTAAGTAATTGAGATCATACCACCATGAAGAAGGCCATTTCTGCCGTCGAGCAAAGAAAAGTCATCTTTTCCGAAGATACCCACCGATAGTGTCCCCCAAGCGGCTGACGCAAAATGGACCGGAATCGCTCCAACTGCTGGAAAATTATAACCATTCCACTCATGCACTAACTTTTTCAAATTCAGCAAAATGCTCATAATGAACAAAATAATTTGATTTTGTTAAATAAAATCTTTCTTACGATCGTCAATTTCTATCCATTCCAGTAAGTTGAGAACAACCAAAGCAATTGAAGCACCAATGAAACCAATCACAAGTGCTTCGGTCGGCGAAATAATCGCACAGCTGGCAGTGATTGACACAAGACCGCTCATGACCGACACAATGATGTAATCGATGCTGAAATGGCCCTTGAACACGACGTACGATGACACCAAGCCGACCAGGCCGCCTGCGATCGATCCATTCAGCGTCGTCACCGCCACCTTTGCGGCAATCTGAAGCAACTTTTTATCAAGCAATTAAATAAAATCTGACAAAACATAATCAGTCTGTATAAACGTTTTCATCAGTTTTTGGCATATTTCATCAAAACGAATTATTTTTCCAGTCTGTTAGCAACAGTTAAAAATCAACGGGCAAAGTGGTTTTTCAAGAAATCGACATCGTCTTCCTCATGTCTCCCGTATGTCTCAATGCCACCAACCTTCCATCGATCTCTGCTAATTCCGAAAGTTGAGCCGCAGTTGAAGCCCAGCCAAGCCCACCACAGCATGAACAGGCCCGTGAGTGCCGTGACAGGAGAATTGGCCTCGTAATGAACGCCGCCGGCGCCCTTGGTGAAGCGATTGTACCGCGCACCGAGCATCAACGCGGCGGCCAGAGCGCTGGCTCCGCCTGTGCCGTGCACTACACATCCGCCCGCGAAGTCGAAGAAGCCCAGTGCGCCCAGAAAACCTTTGTGATGCCACACCCACATCGCCGGCAGACAGTACCCCAACACGTTCACCATCGCAAACAGCATGTACGCCTGCAAAATAAGAAATCACTGAAAACATCGTGTCGTTTCCACATTCAACATTCGGTTCTCCTAAAAAATCGAACAAATATAACGAACTTCAAAACTACGGTCTCAAGTTTGTATCCACCAACCTGCAGTTGCATTCGTTCAGCGACGGCGCCAGAGACGATGGTTGTTGCCGCAGTGGCGAACGACAAATGGAAAATATAGTGAGCGTATTGGCGTCCAGAATCGGCCTCTGATTCTGCGGTGACAAAGAAATTGCTATAGCCAAAGAACGACGTCGACGGTTCACCGAAACTGATGCCATATCCGACGCTCCAATAAACAATTCCTCCTAAATATCGTGTCTATATAAAGACCATAGAATAAAATTGGGCATTAAATTCTGCTACCTAGAATGACATCAACAGAATTCTTCACCATTATATTCGCGACATTTTTGAATGAAACTTTTCCGGCTTCCAACATGCCGAAGCCAGTTTGCATGGTAAGAATGAGAAAAGTGTTGGACATGATCCATCCGGCGTCGTCTTCCGTCACATCGTAATACGCTTTCGTTCTGTTTCTCATCTTGTCGCAAACTCCTGTCACAGCAATTGAACAATAAAAGAAATACACAACACCGAGAAACAAAAGCTGCAATTCACTTTGTCATATGAGCAAAACGAAATCCAGCATTTTTGCTATTTTTTGTTCGACTTGGAAACACGTTCTGGATGAGATTTTTACCATACTGAGCTACAGCCCTTCCGAGGCATTGCGTCTGTTTGCTCCCTTTGCTCTCTTTGCTGAGGCATTGCTCACTTATTTTTTTAATGAAACACAGACGAACAATTTTAATGATTGATAAGAAGAGACACTCGTATGGTAGGATTGGGAGGGTGTGGTCGCCTGGAAAAAGAAAAGCGAAGCAACGGCCCTTTGCTGTTTATCGATCGCACGGCGACTGAACAATTACTGAACCCGGTGCAATTGGCGGGAGAGCTCGAGATTTCTGCGCGCTACTTAGGTCGCGCGTTTCGGCAACACTTGCATCATCATGTCTTGCATCCAACCATCATGACTCGCATTCAACATCATTAGGACTTTCGTTTTCAACGTTACGATAGTTTTCTTAATTAACTGAACACAGGAACTACACATATTCTTTCGAGTACATCAATATTTCCTGATGCACAAGACTAGTGGACAAAGAAAAGAAGCAAATTTTGCAAGCAAGTAATTTTTAATGGACTCAATCGAGGAACGAGCAAATAAAAGAAGCAAAAACAGTGAATGTTCGACAATATTCCTTGTACGCTGTACGTCGCCCTAATCGAATTTCGTTATATTTCATTTTCAAAAGCGGTCTCATAACAACATGATTTGCTTATGTGAGATATTGTCAGCCCACGCTCAGCGTTTTCCAGTTTAACTGCACAATAATGGAGCATTCGCGAAACGCTCAAAAGTCAAAAGATTGAAAAACGTTTTACCAGTGCATGATTTTATGTCTATAAGGAAGTCCAGGATTCAATCTGATTTCTCCCTCTAAGTGACTGGTACATTAAAACACTGAGCGCAACTCTTCAGCAAGACGACTGCTGGTCGAACGAAAGCGGACTTGTTAAAAATTTCATTAAAAGCTGAAGTCTCTTGTTCCTGAGGGAAATTTTCCTCTCCGGAAGTAGCGTCAAACGAGCA
Organism: Plectus parietinus; assembly: GCA_034700205.1. Classification (NCBI taxonomy): domain Eukaryota; kingdom Metazoa; phylum Nematoda; class Chromadorea; order Plectida; family Plectidae; genus Plectus; species Plectus parietinus. Next base: position 3,388 of record JAQGCX010000052.1, read on the forward strand.
AAGTCTAAAACCGAATGACGTCGACTAATCAATGCAAACGAAAACCAGCGCAATAACGCCCACAGCATTTGCGTGTGAGAATTTGTTAGCGAGATCGTGAAAATGTTGCTGATGTCATTAGTTGCCTTTATTTTATGAGATCGCAAACTGACGCAATAAGTGGGCTGTTCTGTGCTTCTGGAGCATGCAATGTCATAAATTTAGGTGGATTACTCAAATAATTTTCCCATGGCTCAGCTAGGGGGCTGGGGGTGATGAAAGGTTTATGAAAAACGAGCTACGAAGGGTCCCAATATGTTTTTTCCGTCAAGCTTCACCGGCAACCGGCTTCTCCCGTTCCGTCCGATTTTGGCTTCGACTGAACGAAGAAGCAACAACAGTGCAATATCTGAGTATTGTCTCGTTAGCGATTATTCTGATAATGTATGTATTATTTTCTTCACTTTGACTCGAAGCTTTCTTGGTGGGGCAGGGCAGTAATCGTCAAATGCAAAGCACTGCACATATTATTTCCCTTTCTGAAGTAATCGATTTTTGTCAGTTCCCCACCATTGCCGTCACCAAAAGCTGATTCTTTTGTCTCTGCGTGCTTGGACTAATATTAGTAGTCGCTGTTCGTTCCGAGCGGCGATGGGTGTGAGTCAGCGGCGCCGGGCAACCGACAATGAAGTCTGCCAAAACGGTCACTCCTTAACGATCATTCTTCGGAGTGCTTGTACCTGGCAACTCGCTCTCAAATGCTCTGTAACAATCAATTTCGAAACGGCATGGCTCTTAATCAGGCCGCGGAGGCAACCGGTCCCCCTGACAACCGGCGGACAACAGCCTTGTCCGTCCGCATATCGATCAGTGGCACCTGACTAATCCTCCTGGTCCGGCGCTCCAACTTCACAGCAGCAGCTGCAGTCCTCTCTACTCGGTCGTATACGGTACGTGGCGAATTATTCTATCATGGAGCGCAAGTAATGCACATCTGTCCAAGCTCCTCTTTCGTGCTTCTCTCCGCCCAAAACAAGGCCTGAAATAGATTTCCAATACATCCCACAGATTTTGAAAGAGATGCGGTTATATACCGTATGATTTGGTGAATTATACCAGAGTCGACCGGCTTTATTTTCATTGCAAACGACGTCGTCATTGTGAGTATTGCATGAAAATACGTCAATCACTGTTTCAGAACAGAACTCTGCCTGAATATGTCTGGACGAGACAACGACGATGTTCCGGTTGACACAGACGGCCAGAACGACAAAGTTCGACTCGCGCACGACGACAATATTCCCGGCGGACATGAGCTCGCCTATGTAATAATTTTGTTTTCAAAAATTACACGCCACATTGATAAAAGATATAACATCTATACCGTATGAGGGCGCCGTGGTACTGTAACCGTAACAACGTACACAATTGCTGTTTGAGTGGTTGTAATGTTGCGAGATTGGAATACTGCAGGATCCACCAGGCACGGATGATTGGGCTGATGAGCGGAAGAAGGAGCGCCAGGAACACGAACAGCATGAAAAACAGCAGGATGACGAAGATCAGAGCGGCGGGAACGCTGGTGGATGTCGCGTAGATGGCACCGGCTGTCCGCGCTACTAGTCCAAATCACTAAGTCTGAACGCTCACTCGGAAATTATACGGCATAACTTCCATTAAAATTATCAGGTTTAGTTCGAACCAAAGTAGAATTGTTATACGCGAACAATCTGCAAAATTTGAAAAATCTGCATTGAAATTTCGGAGTGAGCGAGTGGAGAGTAGCATAGACGAAACACGTAGCGCCGCATTGCCGATTGGATGTTTTTGACGTTGCTATACTACTATATCGCTCACCGTTTATAAGAAAACAATGCTGGTGTGGCTTCATACGTCCCGTATATGTCTTGAATATTTTGGCGAACCGCGAACGTACAGCGCTTTTTGATCGCTATTTTGAACGCACAGCGCTTTTTAATCGAATAAAAATAATTGATGTGATATTTTGTTGAACCGTTGCATGCCGTTGCGAACGTTTCGAACTGCGCTTGTCAAACAAGCTCAGTACATCGCCTTGGACTAGGTTAGAACGATGAACGGACAAATAGTTACCAACATGCGATCAGAATGAAACGATGCAATGAACGAGCTATAATCGATATGCATTGCACTTATATGAACTTTGAATGTAATGCACTATTCTTGATCGAATTCGTTACCGTCTCAGTCTTCTCTGCTTGTTCTGGAAATAACTCTGCAAAGACACATTTCCATAAACAAGACCCGACTGTGCCCTTTTTTTAGTAAATACATTTCTTTAAATTAATAAGAATTTTTCGCTACAAAGGTTGCGGCATATTGATTGTGACTGAGGAGAACACTTGAAGTAACACCAATGATTCGAAATGAAGAGAACATAAACACCGCTAATCTGAAGTAAATCGGATGACGTATAACACTCAACATTCGACTTGACGGCACTTTTAGGATGTGCGTGTGTGCGTTGTGGTCGTGCCGATAAGAGAATTAGTACAGATTTACGACACCTCTTACAAAGGATGCACTATGACCGAGCGTCCTCGTCTGATAACGGTTCACCACGCGCATCCAACTTGCCAGCACTCTAAGATTTGCACATCTGCAGCACGTGATTTTTTTCTGTTGCGTCATGACTTTCTGCAATTTTATCAACTTCTGCTTTCTCTTGTATGTTTGCATTGTAATTGGCCAAACTCCCACTCAAACAACGTCGGCGCCAACTGGCAATTCAACAATGGCTACTTTCCCAAATTCGTCAACAGTTGGGCCTTTTGTTGGGGACTGCTCAACACGTACGTAATTTTAAAATCCGTCCAGAGCGCTAAAAACGAGAGTCGACAAACTCAATATTTGAAAAATGTCCCATCATACTGGAAATTTTAAAGTTAAATAAAACTTCCTAACCAATTTTATTTTTTGGAGTATGTAACATGTGCTGAATCAGTGTTTCCTTTGATGTAAAACGTACTACACTTAATATTTTTTCAATTTTAGTTGCTACTATGGATTCCTGTCAGCTCTGGGATATTAATGCCATAATTGTTTTGGACAACCGATCAGAGCCGTTGGTTTTCCAAGCAGTGCAATCTTTTCTAACTAATTTAACAACCAACTGTCCAATGGCATCGGACAATTCGGGCAGCTCGCTCTCACTTTTAACGCCGGCATCACTAAACAAAAATAGCTATGAGAGTCAGTGTTTTTCGCAGGAAGCTTGTTCTCAGCTGATTTACAACACGACAAAAAACGACTCTTTTGTCTCGGCGGCGAACAACCAAAACGACGTCATTATAAACCTATTCCTTGGGTCTTTTCAAAACTTTCTGCGTGTCCCCAAGCAAAATAATCGTGGGAAAGTCATCTACTTTATCACCAACCTTGCTGGCTGTATCACTGGAGAATGTTCGATGAGGAATCTTTCCCGAAATCAGGCGCAATTGGCTAATTACATGAATTCGAATGGGATCGTTTTTCAAATGATTTATCTCGAAGAATTCGACGACGGCGGTGACAACAATTACTTTCAGAGCTTTGGAAGTCGGAAAGTGTCCAGAGTTCATCTTCCGTTTTTAAATTTGGGCATTAGCAGCGTTCTGGGCGTCTTCAACGAGTTGAATGACATCATTGTTTATCCCAATTTGAACATGTTCAGAAAAGGTTTTAAAGATATTCAAGCGTGTCCCAATATACCACCCGCCGCCGAAGACAAAGCTTGGAGTAAGTTTTCATTCATCTGTCATCCTCATATTGGAGCCATTTACAAACTTACTTTAGAATATTTTATCTCGTACGGCGTACCGGCCGTCGCTTCGGTGCTAATTATTTTGTGCATTGGAAGCGTTTGTTTCATCAAATTCAAGTACAAGATAAATCTTCTGAAGCTCAGAAGACGGCAGGTTGAAGTTCAAGCAGTTGTACATGCGAATTCTATTCAACAATACCACGTTTCATTAAATTCTTACGTGGACATGGAAAAAAATTTGAAGATTGAGCAGTAAGAAAACACCTTATTTTTATTTATACACTTGTCGCAAAAAGATTGAAATAAATTTAACAGTGCAAAACTAAGATCTAACGAAATGGTGACAATTCTCTTTGATCGTTTATGATTAATTTTTCAGAAAAGATAAGTGGGAAATCGCTCCTCAGAATTTATTCATTGATGACCGGGAGAAATTGGGTTCTGGCGCCTTCTCGACGGTTTTCAAAGGAAGTCTTAAAGGAAAACCTCCGGTGTTCGACGTGTACGAACACCGCACATTCGCCACCGACTTCATCAGCAACAACGAAGTCGCAGTAAAGATGCTCCCCACTCATGCCGACAACGAGAGCAAACAAGACTTTCTCAATGAAATCAGCTTCATGAAGAATCTGGGCTATCACGCGCACATCGTCAGTATGATAGGATGCATCACCAACCCGAAAGAGCTCTGTCTTGTCGTTGAATATTGTGCCAAAGGTGATTTACTCAAATTCCTCCGGAAACACAGAGCCAACGTCTTGGAGGTTTCGATTTTTTGATTTCTCATAAACCAAGCCATATTTTGCTTTTTTATTTCAGGAACAACACGAGTGCTCGGCAGACGTTGAATGCTGTATTCGAGTCAAAGATCTGCTTTCATTTGCTTGGCAAGTTAGCGACGGAATGGTCAATATTTCCTTCGCATTCGCCGAAATTTTTTTAACTTGTTTTTCAGGAATATTTGAGCTCTCACGATTATATTCATCGTGATGTCGCAGCAAGAAACATTTTGGTCACCAAGAAACTTTCGGTTAAGGTATCAATTTTTTCAACCTTATTACTCATTTGAAAATTGAGCGGAGAGAAAAATTTCAGATCGGTGATTTTGGTCTGTGCCGGTATGTGGACCAATCCTTGTATACGACGAAAGGTGGTCGCCTCCCCATCAAATGGATGTCCATTGAGTCACTAAAACAAGGCGAATACACCACAAAGTCTGATGTGTGAGTGCTCAACCTATCTTTTATCTTACAACACTGTTTTGAGCAGGTCTAGATAAAATTTAAGCAGCAGCAAGTTAAAAAAGTGTAATACGGTAATTCGATTCAGGCTGCATTGTTAAATCTTCTTCTGCACTCCAATTTCTTTGAATGCACTTGTACTTCTGTGTTTTTTTCAGATGGTCGTTTGGTGTGTTTTTGTTCGAATTGTTCTCATTGGGCGACGGTCCCTACCCCATCCTTCAGCCGTCGAAAATGGTTTCATATTTGGAAGGTGGAAACCGATTGTCTCGACCGGAAATATGTCCTGAAAATCTGTAACAATTTTTTTAACGTACGGTAGTATGTATGTATCTGTTTGCTGTCCTGCAGGTACGATTTGATGAAGTCTTGTTGGGACGCCAATCCCAAACGTCGTCCGACCTTCACAGATATCCGCTCGACATTAACGCTCATGTTGAACAGCGCAACAGAACACTATGGTTACTTGAATGTTCAGGTTGAGGAGCAAATCTGATCACTGTTCGCTTATTTATATTTGCCACATTCGGCTGTGAATATTATTTTAGAGTTATTTGAATGTTCGAATAAACATCGGGTTCCGAAATCATTTGATGTACAGATGTGTTCCTTCTTATCGTCAAGATTCCGATTTTTCAGGCGATTCGTGAAAATAGTATTATTACTTTTAACGAATGAAAATAATGTTTGCTTTGTTTGAGCTAGTGTCTTGTTATTCAATTTTTACTGTGATATTAAAGTGCGATTGAAGCAAAAGCATAAAAATATCTTTAGATTTGCATTTGAATGAAATTGTGAGAGTTACATAACCAAGGAGTAAAACGCGTCAAATTTGTAACCCATGAATAGTGCTCGCAATACTTTCGACAACATCAAAGGCACACCCTTCCGGTCCTGGGAATGAACAGGTGAGCTCTATAACATTATCGGCAGATTAGCATGCAGATTACACTGCTTCTTGCATGACATCACCACAGAGCGCACAATTTCATCAACCATGCATTCTCCTTTGAAGCTGCCGATTGATTCAGTTATTTTCATTTGTTTCGTAACCTGCTTTTCGAATTCACTTTGCGATTCAAGATTGTTGACTTACAAAGAATTATTCACGAGTAGTGTGTACTTTGACAGATATCTGAAACCATATCAAAATCATGGACAATTTTCTCAGGCTCGAACTTTCTTTAATTGCACACAAAAAGAAAATGAAGCAAAAGGTTTGTTTGAGGTTACCTCAATGAGCTTGCATTAAAGAATACCGTAAGCATATCATTTTCAGCGTTGAGCGCTGATCGCTCGGACACAAACTCATGTACCGATCAGTGTCGTAACGGTGGCAATTGCTTTTGCGGAAACTATTGCATATGTCCGCCCAATTTCACAGGCCAATTCTGCGAGAACCGCAGATCAGATGGTGGGAGCACTCAGTCATTTTAACGTCACACTATTTGCCAAATACAATATCGATTTTTAGGAACTCATTTTTTGGTATTCTTATTGGAAACATCCAATAAAAATTTCACCGTTTTTAACGAAGTATGTATTCGAATTTGATTCGCTCAAGAAATTTTAAAGTTGTACGCTTTTTCAGATGAAAGACCTAACACTGGGCATTTGGCAACGTCTTTTGTTAACTAATTCAAACTTTTACTACAGTAGCATACTGATAGAAATTAGAAGAAATAGTGTAATACATGTATACGGCAATGAGAATATGACATCCTCAAGTGAGTTTCAAATGGCACTTGAAAACTTGTCGAATTACGAAAATATGCCGCCAATGAATGGAAACATCACTGGGTAAAATCGTATATGTTGTTATTTTAATATATCTACGATTCTTCTAGGGCATTCGCATATTCTTATGATGTCTTGAGTTCGCCTTCAGGACTTTCTGGAGCTGTGGTGCTTCTTACAGATGGAATGTGAGCATACCTTTTGCGCCTTCATTCATAATATTCAATTAATTTCAGTCCTGTTAACCAAGCCAGCGCAAATATCAGTGCCAATCTTCTGACGAACAAGAGCTTTGGTTTGTTTGTGGTGTTATGCAATGGGAATGACACAGCTGGACGCAAATATGCGCAGGAATGGACGACAGTACCTGACAATGTTGTCCAACTAACCAATCGCACCATCGATAGTCTAATCGTCAACCTATCGGATAAAATAGCAAACAATACCGCTAATTCCTTCAATCAAACAACAACTACGTCCGCCTTCGGGTCATCGACGACAAGTTTTTCGCTTAGCAGTTCCATGACCATCTCTTCATCAAGTTCTGCTACAACAACAACCAATTCGATTTCAACAACTCGTGCGACCTCCGCACATCATATACCTTCGTCAGAAATACCAAGTTCTCTTCCTCCTGGTATGTTTTGCCCTATTTCATTTTGATTAATTGCAAAAGGTGCGTTACAGTCACAACTTCCACAAACGCTTCAACAACCATCAATAGCATTACAGTGGCAACTCTCCCAAACGCTTCAACAACCATCAATAGCACAACAGCAGTAACATCACAAAGTACTTCAACGCTATCTACGCGTTCACCATTCACTACTAGTGGGAATTTAGGTAATTCAATCACCATAATTTTGATTTCGAATTAATTACATGTATAATTCGCAAATAATACATGTCGTATACTGTTGACTGGCCACCTGAAAATAAAGGATACTAAGTTACTCCTGTTCTGCAGGATTACCTACAGTCGGCATCATTGGAATTGCGTTCGGAAGCATAGTCGCGATTGTAGTTTTCGTTTTTCTTCTGCTCTACTGCCGTTTTCAAGCTCAACATAAAAAAGATGTCAACGAACTGGTCCGGAAGAGCTCTTCGCATAGCCAACCGAGAAGCTACATCAAAATTGCAACGAAATCAAAGTTAGTGTTAATTTGTTGCCTCTAGTTCAGTTTCAATTGGCGTTGACTGCTTCAGAGCAATTTTAAACCCAAGCTACGTGGATTCGTGGAATTTAGACCCCAGTAGATTGGTTATCGAAACGGACAAAGTTCTGGGAAGCGGCGCATTCTCAATGGTCTATCGAGGTACGGTAACTGTCCTCAATTAAAACTTATGATACAGTCCTGCTTGGAAAGTCCCTTTACAACTTTGTTTTTGAATAACTTCGCTAATACTGCACAGTTCTGCTTGAAATTTTGTTTCTATTTTCTCCTATATGCGGTTTTTTCGAATTTTTAGCGGAATTCCGACAAATGCTGGCTGGCTGGCTGAGATACCGTATTTTAAGAAATAGTGGCACTATGCCACTATTATTTCAACCTCTCTGGACCCTGTGCCATTATTTCTGCCTGTGCCACTATTTTTGCCTGTACCACTATTTCTTAAAATACGATATGTTAAATGTGAAAAATACGTTTTTGAAGGTTACAATGCTTGCAAAAAACACAAAACCGCGCACAAACCGCGCGTAGGTACCGTATTTAGTGTCGGAATTTTGCTCGCGAAATTCAAAAATTCAGAAAAATTTTTGACCGAAATGATATAGGGGACCCTTGCCCTTTTTTTCAACCGCATTCGGCGGCCGAGGGAGGTAGTACAATAGCTAGCTGGGGTTTGGGCCCTTGCCAGGGATGGGGGCAGTGTCGGATTAAACTAATCGATAATTGTATGCGCGCCATGCTAAAGTGTGGGGTTGGTTGCCATGGCAACTGGGGCTGGTGCCACGGCGCGCATAGAATTATCGATTAGTTTTAATCCGGCACTGTGGCCGTATTCAATAAATTTGCAGTTTGGCGCACGCGCCATGCAAAGTGTACGCCATATCGATTAGGCTCGCTCGCGCGCCTAACCTATGTTTTGCATGGCGCGTGGCCCAAAACTACATGTTTATTGAATACGGCCCCTGGATAGGGGTAACCCCAGCTAGATCCCAACTGGTTACAGGTATGGTGTATGATGTTTCCTCAATAATCGGTTTGTTTGCTGATGGAAAAAAAACGGAATAAGTCACAAACAGTGTTGGAAATTTGGAATATATCTCATTTTGATCATGCATATTTTTAGGACGAATTGTGGGAAAGGCGCCAGTGTCCAATTTTAATCGAACAAATCTTGCTTCCAAGTTATTCATCGATTGTGAAGTGGCGGTGAAAGTGCCTCCCATATACGCCGACCATACCGCTCTTTCTGATTTTCAACAAGAACTGAATTTGATGAAGGCGCTGGGCTATCACAATCACCTGGTCAGTTTACTCGGCTGCTCGACGAATTTTGATGGGAATCCTTGCATCATCACAGAACTCTGCTCAGGTGGTAGCCTATTGTATTACGTCAGAAGCAGGAAGGAAGACATTCTCAAGGTTCGTTAACTTCGATAGGCACCGTGCAGAACTGGATACTGTAAATGTGATTTCGAGTGAAGGATTTCAAGGTTTCTAGCAGTGATGTTCATGGACCGGCCTGTGGGCCGGCCCACGGCCCACAAAATTTAAAAAATCGGCCCGCGGGCCGGTCCGGCCCACGGAAATTTTCAGGTCCAGGCCCGGCCCACGGCCCACCCCTTCTTTAGTGAGCCGGCCCATGAACATCACTGGTTTCTCGCTCCTAAACTATCGTCCGCCCCATGCGCTTTCGTTTTCACCATGCCGATTACTTCTAGGTAAGAGCAAACAAAAATGTGCTTATTTTTCAGACGCAGTCGCTCGATTATCAAAACACATTACGTTTCCGCGATTTACTTTCGTTTGCCTGGCAAATCTGCGATGCGATGGACTTCTTGGGCTCCAAAGGCTTAATTCATCGTGATTTAGCAGCCAGAAACGTTCTCATCAATGCGGAAAAGACGGCAAAGGTTCTCTGTTTCGGACATAAATCACATAATAGCATCCGGTATCTTCACTATTTGTACTGAAAGACGTAATCATTTGAATTGATAAATAAACAACTTACCAAAATTTAGTTCTTTCGACGTACGTCAATCCGTTCAAATTAAAAACAATGCGATCTGCAGGTTGCTGATTTCGGCCTGTGCCGTCTAATCAACAGTGCGGTGTACACGGCTCGTGGAGGACGCCTGCCGATCAAATGGATGGCCATCGAATCTCTGCAAATCTACGAGTACTCCTTCAAGTCGGATGTGTAAGCGAGCTATTGTGAAATTTTTCGCCTTGCTGTTTCGTCAGATTCTCGCAAAATTTATACATGAAAGCTGTGCTGGCATGATTTCACTCTATTCTGATTCATCATTCATTTTCATAACTCTAGAATCTATTGTTTCTGTTTTTTGTATTGCGAGGGGGTTTATATTAGCTGCCATCATTGAGCGCATGCCTGCCCCCAGGGCCGGATTAAACTAATCGATAACTGTATGTTTTGCACGCGTTGTGCCTCGTGACTTTACGAGGCACAACGCGTGCAAAACATACAGTTATCGATTAGTTTAATCCGGCCCTGCCTGCCCCGTATGCCTACCATTTGTTGTATGTGGGTATACTAAATCAATTTTTAAAAATAAAATAAATCTATTTTTTTCTGTTTGACTTGGTTCTGTTTTGCAGCTGGTCTTTCGGTGTGTTGCTCTTCGAGCTTTTCAGTCTCGGAGGTCAACCGTACACCACCGTGCAGCCGGCCGAAATGATTGAGCATCTGCTCAAAGGAAGTCGTCTGGAAAAACCACAATTCTGCCCCGATGAAATGTAATTGGGGTTTTGCACTGACATCAGGGGCGCGTAGCTAGGGGGGCACCAGGGGACACGCCCCCTCGCCAGAAAGTACCCCCCTCGCCGGCAACCCCAAAATAAGAGAGAAGGGTCCCCGTCTCTTTCTGTCCGCGGTGTCCCTCTCAAAGCAAAAAGTGCCCCTCCCAGTGACCAATCCTGGCTACGCGCCCGACTGACATTATTTAAAAAAGTGAAAGTGCATTAGACTATAATCAATATTGTACAGTGTTTCTATACTAGCTGCCATTGTCATACTTATTTCAGTTATGAAATTATGATGTCGACGTGGGCGACAGAACCAGAAGAGAGACCTGCGTTCGCCGAACTTCGAAGCACATTCACGAAACTACTCGAGAGTGCCACTCAAGGTTATGGCTACTTACACATGACAAACGAAACTTCTGCAGAGCAGCAAATTTACACTGCAGATTGTGAAATATAAGATGCATACATACTGTTTTTGATGTCAGATACTGTACGTTATTTGCGTGCAATTTGTGTTTTCGGTGGCTCTCCCTGTCGTTTCATTGCCTGCGGAGAGTACAATAGAGGAAAAAACAATTCTGCGATCGCAAAACCATACGAACGAAATCGAACAATGGCTCCTTCCAACTTGAGCAGTCCCAATTAGGGAGCAGCGAGTGCTTGGCCATCTAAGTGGACGCCGATGCTGAAAAACGCCCTGTTTCCATCCAGTGCAAGCAGCAAAGGGAACATTTGTTCACTGCAATGTTTATTGTCAACACCATTGTTTCTGATGGCAAATGCAGTGAATGCAATGCAGCAACCATGTGCCACATGCGAATAAACCAAATCGATGCCAATCACATCGTACAGCGCAAAAAAGTAGACACCTAAGAATAGCCAAAAGGCGCACTGTGACACTTCTAACCGGTTATTCTACGCTTAACAGCAGTCATATGATTGCTCGAGTGCAGAGAGATCCAAAACTGCATGAAGAAGAGACTGTAATAGACGTAATAAATATACGCCAGCAGCATGAGTGTTAAAAATTCAAAAATTAATCGTTGTTGCGCAAAAGCCAATAACGAAAACAACACCAATCAAGTTAATCATCGCCTAAGAAACCAACCGGAATGGACTGATCAATAAATGAATACAAAGCCATCATTGCTGCATGCACCACTGCTGCTATATACACTGGACAAGTTTCGCAATACTACGGTAGTCGAGTATTGGAGTCAGTAACGAAAACGATTCAGAACACGATTGCATCACATGCTGTATCATACACACTTGGAGCGCAAAAATATGATTGAGAAATACGGTAAATACAACATTCGGCAACGCCGATATCCCCGTTCGCCGCCCATATAGTCAGCGTTCAACATCTTCTTAAGGCTCTCTCTCGCCAATCGTTCAACCAACAAAACATCAACCAGGATCTTTCAACAAATAATCACATATCCTCCTAAATTCGCGCCGATCGCCGATCAACAAGTGGGGAACAGAACGCATCATAGAGCGAAATGGTTGATGTGACGAAGAACATTCGAATACATAAATAAGCACACAAATGACGGGCGGGTGGTGGCGAGCGAGCGAAGACGAAGCGGCTACTTCTTGGGCCGACTCTTGCTGCGCTGACGACGCGATTCGTACTCCTTGAGGTCGTCGTCCTGCACGGGTACGGTCTGCGTGGGGGCGCGTCGCCAGTGCGTGAACGCGCTGTACACCTGCGGCTTCGTGAACTGCACGGCGCGCACCTCCTGACTCTGCTGCTTCATGTTCTTGATCACGGGCGGGAAGAGGTAGTCCACCACGTCGACCGCCATGCCCTTGTACGACGACACGTAGCCGATCGAGTCGGCGCGTCGCACCACGCCGTTCGGGTCGATCGTCAGAATGCGCTCGGGCGCTATGTTGACCGCCTTGTACGACTTAACGTCCTGCAACAACACCAATCGTAAACCGGGCATACAATTCTGCAGCGATTCGTCCAATTCATCAAGTGTAAAATAAGAGCTAATTCAAATTGAACAAACATCTATTTACATAAGAGCCATAAGGTATGGACGAAAGAGTGTCCATTATCAAAGGTGGGTACTAACACTTCAACATGGAAATGTGCAACTGCGGCTCTTTTATTAACATACTACCATCAAACTGTGAATGCGCAATCAAACATCCGAGAAAAGACCGACCGTTTCGCGATTGCCGAATCCGGCGTAGAACGGTTGCTTTGTGGGAAACAAGTTCTTCAAATCCGTTAAAGCGGCGATTTTGAACTCGTACGGTTTGCGCTCAATTACTTCTCTGCAAACAAAGTTGATGTCAATGAACATTGGAATTTGAATTAAAAAAGACGGACTTTCTGAAAGCGGAGAGCAAAGAGGTAGGCGAGAGCAGCATGGGGCCGTCGGGCAGCATCATGCTCGAGTCCTGCACCACGCTGCGCAAGTAGTTCTTCGTGTACGTGCTCTGGCCGATCGCCCGCGACGACAAGTACACCATCTTGTACCTGAAATCATTCAATAAGAATTCAATCCAGTACATCGCAGAGTACAGTACTAAACTAAAATTCACAGTTCAGATTTTTTTCTATTTGGTGCAGAGCTTTAAAAAATGCAGAGTTTTAAAAAATGCGTAGTTTCGGATATTTGTTACAATTCACAAAAGACCGCAAATTAAATAAAACTTGTCGCCATCGGTTTCAAACGAGTGTGATAACGGTTTCTGCCAATCACTGGACAGCAATGGAAAAAAGAACACGAGCTCCCTTGGAAACAATAAAGGCGGACCGACCCGTTGTTCTTGATGCCGGTGTAGAGCTGGGCGACGCCGTTGTGCGCCCAAGTGCCGCCGATGACGGGCATAAGATGTCCGAGCACGTCGCTCTTAGTGATGGTACCGTCGATGTCGGAGATGACGATCTTATCGGACCACTCCCACAAGTACATGTGGCACATGCACCAGCTCGTCCCTTGGAACTTGGTGGTGACCGAGAAGCGGACCTCGTTCATCCCCTTCTGGAGACCGAGAGCCTTGAGCTGTTCGCTCGGTAGACGCAGCGACCGCATGAACCGCTGGCGCTGCGTGGCCTGGTCCTTGAACGGGTCTTCCTGCTCACTGTCTACGTTGATCACCATCGGCAAAGACGGAGGGGTGCTGAACAAGCGATTGTGATCATTCTAATCAAATCAGAAATATTTTCAAATATCTTTACAAATAAAATACGTATTGTGTTACAACAAGAAAAACAGAAAAGACAAACGTTTTGGCAGTCGGTTGAAGCACTCGGTACGCAATATTTAACACAATCGAGAGTTCTTACGTCGATTTTGAAGCGACGGGTCGATGTATGGCCACCGGTTCGGTTCTGGACCTGGACGGCGACTCTTGAGCAACTTTCTCATCAATCACAGGCAATTCGGGACTAGGACTCGACGCAACTCCGATCGCATCTTCCTAAACGGTATAAATTATTAACAAGATCATAGTTAATTATAACAAAAGAAGAGTTTTAGTTGCAGGCGCATCTTCGTTTTTTGAATCCAATTGTCACATGCAGTGATGTCTTTAGTCCCCGAATTTTCGTCTTCGTCCCAAAGACAAAGACGAAAATTCCGGAACTAAAGACATCACTGGTCACATGGACTAAGACAACAAAATGTTTTTGAAAGTTGACACACCTTGCCGTCGGGTTCGGCTGCGCTGCCTTTGCGCGACCATGAGAACCAACTGCCTCCTGCAGGCTGCGCCGTTTTCGTCGTCAACTGCATTTTCTGCTTGTACTCGTCCATCAGCTTGTTCACTTTTTCCTAAACAACGTGTTTGGTCATCGAATTTATTTCATAGAGCTGAAGAAATATACCTCCGAAAGTGGTTTCTGAAAGTAAATCAATGACATCAACATGGCGTCCGCAACGCTGCGAGGGTAGTACCTGTAAAGAAAATGTATTGTATTATTGCGACCGTATTTCATCGCCGGCCGAACTCGGTTCCAAATTGAATCGGCATAACAGATGCACTGAACACTCACCGTCCATTGATGCGCATGATCAGATCCTGACGTTCGGCGGCCAGCAGCGGGTCGTGGCAGAACTGCTCGAAGGAGACGCGGCGCTCGTTGAACTGCTCCTCGCTGATCGACGCGATGTCCACGGCGCCGTTTGCACCGCACAGACTGAACGCGCAGTCGTCCAAACAACCTCTGCAAAACATTCGACTTTGTGCAACAAAAACAAACCGACCACTGACAATTGCATCGAATCTATTTGAGACATTCTTTTAAAAACGACAAGGGTTAATTACTCACTGAACATCATACGGCCAGGGGCTGCTCGATCGTCCAGTGCCGCCCTCGCCAGAAATGGAGCCCGGCTTGCTGCCGTATCCCGGGTCCTGGTGTGGACTTTCGGGGTCGGGCAATTCCTGAATAGGGTCTTCCGGGACGTGCGGCGGTGATAGAGGATGCGATTCCGCAGTCGGCGTTTGTTCTTCGTCCACTTGCGTGGTTTCCAGCGACAGCTGAGGCGGCGATCTGAAAAGTACATGATGCAGATTCGTTCAGACTGCAAAGAGCGCGGCGATTTGCTGAACAGAACGTCGGAGAGTAAAGAATGAAGAAAGATACTGAAAGAAAACTGACGCGCGAGCACTGGCGGTGGATCGGCCGAGGTACTTGGCGGTGACGGATGGGTCCGCCTCGAGACTCTTCTCCAAGTCCTCCAAGTAAATGCCCTGATCCTCCTTGCGCTTGCTAGAACGCGTCCAGCCGAACCACGTCCACCCGGACTTACTCGTCTGTAAACATAACGCGTTGCAAGGGAATACGATGTAAAAGTTACCTCGACCGGCTGCTTGCTCAAATTGGCCGGCTTTTCTTCGGTCGGCGTCGTATCGACGTCGGGCAACTCGCCCCATTTCCAGTCCTTGACATCCACGTCAACCTGAAGAAAAAATGGCATATTTCCCGGTTCGACTCGACCTAACGGGCGGAAAAGACGCATACAGTAGGCAATTGGAGTTGACATCTGTCGACTTCGGAGTCGCTGACGGCGCCGTCCATGACGCTCATGTTGTCGCGCAAGGCGCCGTACTTGTCCGACGGGTCCACCGGTCGCGTGTCGTCGCTGTCGTCGCTATCTTGGGGTTTCTTCTGGTTGGACGACGACGATGCGATCGCTTTCTCAGCGATTGAAATTGAATGCTGCATGCGGCGACTAAATGGGAGACGCCGTCAGATAAAAGCAGAAAATGGAAGATTGTTGTATGAATTGTTATTAGTTAGGCGTGATAAAACGTAGCTAACCTATTGCTGCACTCGGGCGCCTCGAGATTGGGCAGACTGCGGACGCGTCTGAGCGGAGCGGGCGCCAGTCGCTGCTGGGTGACCATGTACTCGGCGGTGTTGTGCTGCTGGGTGTTCGAAGGCGCCAGCGTCGTTTTCCGTCGCACATTCATCGGCGAAGGCGACCGTGACAAACTGCGACTCGGCGACCGGTCGTAGCGTTTCTGTTCGGCGCGCGAACGCGTCTCTTCGCGCTGCTGCTTCTTCAGCGTCCGAATTCCTTCCAAAATCACCTTCAAACAACACAATAACTATCGATATGGTAACGAAGGCGACAATTTCATTTAATCATAATAAAGCTCATAATTATTTGCCATTATAAAATAAGAGTTATTATTCAATCGATTGACAATACTGGACATAGAATACTATAATGTGCTGATTGAACCTTGAAAATGGAGAATGGGAAACTGACCTTATCGGTGTCGACGACCTGATGAGGCAGAGGGCTGGTGGCGAGATGCTCGGGCACTTCTTCGGTCTCCGCTTCCTCGACGAAGAACGCTTCGCCATTTTCTCCCAGTTTCATTTTCACATCGATCTCCTTGCCGTTTATAGCGATGTCGATCACCTAAAATATTCCGCACGTGGACTTGTTGGACGAGCGATGCCGTTGTTGATGGACCATTGGGTCGATTGTAATGGAATGCGCACCTTTTCTCTGCTGTGCAGAACGCCATACTTGCCGAAGCGCACGTGGAACGGCGTCGACTGGTACGACCCGTCCGGCTGTTCCACCACGATCACATCGATAGCACCTGAATCAGAGCAAACATTCACCAGAGTGGTAATCAGGGGCGGATCATAGTGGATTACAGTGATTACATGTATTCAGGCCCCCCGCAAGCCCTAGCACTGAAGGGGCCCCCCTTGAAAATTGATATAGTACATTTGTATTCAGGCCCCCCTCAACCGTGATCCGCCCCTGGTGGTAATCCACAAGAGAGTCCAAGTGAAATATGAGAAGAAATGGTAAGACGGAGATGAATGCAAGGGAGAAAGTTGATGAGAGTAATCGGACTGTGAAAAGCAGGTCTTCTTTGCTCGTTTCACAACGTATCCGAAAAACACTATAATTTTTGTTTCGATGAATGAATTTGTTGCGGCTGAGATCTAATACGCAAGAATATCCGGTACGCAAGCCGATTGCAGCCGGTGTGCCGCTCGAGGGATGTTAGAATAGCTGAAAATGCCGCCAAACTGACCGGTGAGTGAGGCGGGGTTGATCTCGTTGTAGAAATACTGAATCTTCTTGAACACACCGAAAGCGTACTCCATGCCGCTGCTGAACAAGCGCAGACGTGCGCGTTGTTTCTGTTCCACGACAGTGGAGGCTGAAAGCGAAGCGGTTAGGGCGCTGAATCATAGCTTAGTAGCGCATGACAATAATCAAGTAAACATCGCGCGCTCTCCTGTTACTCACCACATCAACGCATTCACCTTTACTAGTGGATCAATAAAACGCGGTCTTCCAAAAAACGATGCGGTGTTGCAATACGAGCCTAATGGTGGCAGGGTGGGAAGTGGTGTGACGACCGTCAGAAACCACGCGAGTTTTCTAGCGCGTCCGCGCAATTATTCTGCGCGCAACAGTGCAAATGCAACGGGCCGTCAGGGTGAATCAGGTCGGTCACTTCGCACGGGATTTTCTCCACTCAACGCACAAACACAGCCGACCTCATCGCACTCAACGGGGCAAGTGGGCGGCGAACAAACAATCGCAAGTTTACGCACAGGAAACCGCACGCTTCTCTCTCTGAAACAACACGACGTTGCGACGCTCAGGGAGGGGCGTCTGGCTCTCCCAAAAAAAACGCTCAACAACGCAAGGAAACAGACGGAGCGATCATCCGAAGGACGTCACCGACATTTTGGCTGGGATCCGATCTGGCGCCTCACCGACACAGGATGACGCACAGCCGCTCAACGCGACCATCTCGTCAATTCAATCTATTCTGGTTAGAATGACCTTGTACGTGAAAAAGATACCACGGGACGAGACTCGGACCAGTCTTCCACACAAAAAGAGCCAGTAAAAGAACCGATGAAAAGAAGCGGCTTACGTTTCTCCGCAAACTCGGCGAACTTTTCGTACTTTGGCATTCGCCGCACAGTTTGTGGGCTGAACAGAAATTGGTACAGGTGGGAGACATAGCCGGGCGAATTCGCCACCACCACAGTCATTCTTGCAACAAAACAAAGGCGCCGTCGTTGCCGCAACAAGACGTAATAAGCATGGCGTAATGGTGGGGCGAAGTGGAACTATCACACGTGATGAACTCTTGCGACCGCTTGGCACAAACAGGCGGACAGGGTGGATGGGACAGAAACTGTTTTAACCGCAAACTTCTCCGCGCCCACAGTCTATCACACCCACACTTGGCGTCCTGAAAGGGACGCCAGATAAGGCCGAACTGGAGCGTTCCCATTTGGACGCAATTTTTCATGGACAGCCGCTGACTATGACAACCACTGCGGCCAAAAACCAATTACGCACACACAAGTACGCATAAGCCAGAAGAGGAGTGGGGACCAATTCCTACCTTCCACCTACCGTTACGACTGCACCGACTCTAACACCAAGACGCACATTCCATGAAAGACGTGCGCGCCCTACCAAATTAGTCCGGTGACGGCGTTTTCGTTGACGTAAACAAAAACACCGTCTCCCTCCCAACGAGATTTCAACGCGGCCTACTTTTTCTGCGCAGCACGAGAGCCAGAGAGACTAATAATATGGAACCAATGCGTGCTGCTAGACCCGACGGACGCGAGAGAAGGGAAATAGGTGATATTCTGCGTCGATGAATCGCAGAAGCGCAGGACTGACACAGATCGGCACCGTGCAAGTCCGGTCAGATGGCCGAGCTTTCAGCGCAAGATGTTGTTGATCGATAAAAGTCGCCCCGGTCTGCGCCATATGACGTCACACACAATGCCGTAAGATCATTTCCGCACGTACAACTGCCAAGAACGCATTTTAAGTACGGTAGCGCCCTCAGGCAAACACTTTGAGACGCAGTGATGTTTTATGCGCGCGTGAAGGGCGCCATGGCGCTACCTGATTCAGTTTCCGATGTGGAATCAACCGCGAACAAAGCGGGTAGCAGAAAGAGTTGAGTGATTTTCCAAAGCGATAAAAAGTCGGCAGTAATATGGAGCGCACCCGGACGAGCAACAGGCGCGGCGGTCGACGCGGGGACTTTGATCGAGGGACTTTGTGTACGCCGCACTCTCTACTCGACATTGAAGTCTGATGCATCAACAAAAACATGTTTTTTTGTGTGCAATTCGGTTCGCTGCGGAGTGTCGGGAATGACGAAGGCCTTGAAAACGTCACACCCTGCTTTTAGTCCAACATTCACGCTCTCTTGTTTGCACACCAGCTCATCAGCGCGTGCCGCCGTCAATAAGGGACGTTGCATGACTGGCCATCCAGTGGTCAGTCGTCGAGAGTTACTGATCATTGCCGATCAAAACTCAGAGATCATAAGTACAATTTCCGCAATTTGCACCCGAATAGAGATGAACAAATGGTGCTAAGCAAACATAATGAAAAGAAGGGACCGCCTTGGCATCGTTCCTGGACGGACTTGATTATATAATGGCGGCGCTGAATAGAGATGTGATTCAACGTGACCGAAATGTGCCAGGTGACCTCCACCGTATCGCATCTTCTGATCGCGTGCCAACTGACAAAGTCATGCGGCGTTAATGAAATAATGGCGCGAGACCGTTAAATCATTAATGCGAAACAACAACGTAGTACTCGTGACCTTACTTCGGCATGCGCCAATTCGCCAAAAAAAAATCATTTTTCTTACCTGGTACGGACACTTTGTGCGTTTTGTGATGATGGTGGTGATGGTGGTTGTTGAGTCTGAGTTTGCTGAGCTTGCGTTCAGCGACGCCCGAGTAGCTCGGAGGCGGCGTGAGCGAATCGATGCCGTTTTTGCGCCGCGAAGGTTCGAAATCGACGGCACTCGACTCGTAGTAGACGCTCTCTTTGCGATCGGTCGCTGACGGTTGCTGGATATCGATGTTGCTCGTCTTCCTGGTCGGAGGTCCCGACACGCTGATCTTTCTCGCCTTGGTCGGCTGCTGCAGACTTTTCTTTCTACCATAGGATTTCCAGAGAAAGCTGCCTTTGCGAGACGGCGGCGCAAAGGACTTTTTCGTCAGTGGGGGGTCGAAATCGAAATCGAAATAGAGACTTTCCTTCCGATCGATGGAGGGCGCAATGGACACGCTGCTCGTCTTTCTCGACCGACCGCCGATCAGACTGTTTTTTCGCGAGCGCGGCGGAAAGGAACTCGATGAGAAGCTCGGGTATCTCGACTTCTTCTGCGTCGCCTCGCCGCGGCCCAAGTAGAACGCCAAGCGTCTGGAGAAATAGGACGTGGGTGATGTGCTCAGAAGCAGATTCGACAGGCCGGCCAACGACGAATAGATGGGCGAAGGCGGTGGTTGAGAGTCGGTGTCGGGATGGGGTCCATGTTGGAAATCGCGCATATCAATTGGCGCGTCACGAGAGCAGCTGATTCGGCTCGGCGCTGCGGGCTGCCAATCCAATAGGCACTGGAACCGATTGCGAGCAAAGAAGAGAGCAGTCGGCCGCGTGCGTTTTTGGCTGACGGCCAGTCAACCACGTGGGTACCGCGCCTCCCCAGCGCGCTCCGCAGGCGGTGCGTGTAGTTCTATTATCGGTCTGTGATAGAACGCGCCGGCGGTCTCCGACACCCAGTCTATCTGTCAATGGCCACCCCTGACGTCGTCGTTAAACTACTGTTTGCACAACGTGGTCCGACGCAAGTGCGGCGATCGGCCAGATTGATAACGATTTTGGACGCCAACTGCGACAGCGCCTCGCTCCGAGCGATCGTTCGACCCGTTTTCGAAGCGATATCGAGTGGCGCCATCGTCATCTGATCGATCGACTTGAACTGTTAACCGTTAGTTTTTGGTCTATCTTAACGAGTGAACATTTAGTTTGATTCAGGAGAATGAATTTTGGAAAAGTCAGCTGTTCGCTCAAAGATTTATCCTCATCCAGGGAGCCATAGTCACGACACTAGCCCGCGCACACCAGGCACGTGCTATCAGGACAAGAAGCAATACTACTGCGACGGCAACGCACAACTGCTAACATCCAGTGATGTTCACGGACCGGGCCGGTCCGGCCCGGCCCGAGCCCGGAAATTTTGTCAAAAATAACCCGGCCCGACCCGGCCGAAAGAGAAAAAAGCTCTCACGCGTTGCAATTTAACACATTGGCACAAAGCCACATTACGAAAAGATATAGACTCTCAATTTGACTGATTGGCAAGTCAAAAATCGCTCAAAATTGACTTTTTGCATATTTTACTCAGTCAAATAAGTTATTCTACATATCGATAATTTTCTCTGAAAATCGGCCCGAGCCGGTCAATATTTTTAGGCCCACGCCCGGTACTTTCCTTCCGGTCTGACCATGAACATGTCTGCTAATATCTAACAGGTGTGCCCATAATGGGGAATTAGTGCATACTGTAAAACCTGAAATTATTCGTCACACTTTAATTTCGTTATTTATCAATACTGTTATGTAATGAGTTACGTGGCAAAGAGCTAGCTCAATGCATTACATGGCAATTATTGATTAACCACGAAATTTAAGGGTCGCGGAAATTTCCGGCTTTTCAGTATTGCCCTTCAAGATGTGAAAGCAGTGCAGCGTCATGGGTGTTGGGGCCCGACGACAGTTGTACTAAGCCATTTTTCGAGGGGATCCTTCGGTCCCTCGGTAGAATCCTTCGGGGCCCATATAAGCACTATGACAGGTCGAGGGCCCGACGACATGTCGTCGCTGATGTCCACTATAACGCGGCACTGTGTAATAATAAGGCAAAAAACACAGCTCTGCTTTTCTTTTTGGCAACAGAGCGGCACATTTCGCAGACCTAAACGAACAAATCGGAAAGAAAAGTTTGCAATTTCAAGCTGTTCAACCCTTTCATTGCAGTCTGAAATTGAACTCCACATAATTTGTTTTCTATGCAACAGTGTATTTTCGTTCTTGAATGTATCGGTTTGTGCCTGGATGTGAACTGAAGAGATCGGATGGGACTATCATTCTTCCCCCAACATCCGTCCTTCAAGCGATTCATCCATGATTACGGCCATAATTGCGGCTGTTTTGCTGGGAATCAATCAAAAAAGAACCTGTTATGATTGCAGAATTACAACTTTGGCTTTGGGCTGAGAAAAGATCTTTCGGCTTATTGTTGAGCAACAACCGAAATACAATTTAATACGATATAGCAAAGTTGATATGTCTCGAGTTGATATTGTGGTCTCGAGAGAAAAAAATTACTTGTCAAAATCACTGCACTGCTCGCATATTGTAGGGGCATTTTGTCGATGAGAAATCGGAATTTTTTAAGAGTATGCGTTGGCGAAAAAAGCAGCTAATCGCGCTCGATTTCGCCTGACTGAAAGCAGGGAGAAATCGTTGAGACAATATGGCCGGATGCACTACGAAAATGGTCGGACCGCGCGGCCGTCTCGTCGTTGATTGCCGCGAAAAAGCGATGGAGCTAAACAGAGCCGCCGCGAGCCGTAGATATATTCATAGTTGATGAGGGGGAAGCTGGCGACGAACTCGACGAAGTCGTCATGACTACGGAACAACAGCCGCCATCCGCAGGTGCTAGCCGCCTCGGCCGACCTTGATATGCTCCTCGTCGTCGTCGCTTACGTGCCCGTGAGCACTGTCGACTCGCGCAGCCGAACAGATTTATCTCCGTCCGATTAAGGTGCGAGTGGCGCTACACGCTCGTAAGTCAGCGCGATGAGGCTCGGCGTGCGTGTCCAATAACAGTCATCGAAAGCCTATCAGCAACGAAATGGCCGACATGCTCGCCAAATACAACCCGCTCAACGACGTCTACTTAAAAGACTACTTCTCGTCGCCGCACATGCAGAAACATCTCAGAGATGTGGGGCTGGTACGTCGCATTCTAATTCCTAGGCTCATCATTTTTTATTGCATGCGAATCGATCCGTGCTCGAGGCGCTATCGGCGCTAATCAAATTGGAAGTTTCGAAATGAGAGTTCTAGAACTACATTAAGATTCAATTCAAGTATTTTTCTGCTCAATGAAGCGCGTAAATTTTGGAGCTATGATTGAACAGCGAACATCTATTGGGTGCGGTACTGTTCTCGGGCTCGAGCCGCTGACATGTCGTTCTCCGACAGAACTAATTTAAATGCGTCGATTACGGTATTTGAGAGTGGATACGATTTCATGAAAATGCGCCGTATGTTTCAGCTAACTAATGATGGAACTCCGACAACAAGAGGAGAATTTATGCGAGCGGCGGTGCAGCGCCAAAATGCCTGGTCAAATGCTAGACTACAAACGAGCGATAACTTCCACAGAAATCGGGAATATCAACTCGGCCGGCTTCTTGAGTTGCAACGACAGCTCGACGCCGCCGAGAAAGTGCAGCTCTACCGGCGAGTTCGGGTAAACAAAATTGCAATTTTCTCTGTCTTCCTCTCGAATTACCTACTTCGTTTTTGTTATGCATTTTTGGTGAGACCGGCTTGAACTCATGACGTCATGCTCACAGTTACGCCGGTCTCACCAAGAATGCATAACAAAAACGAAGGGCCTAATTAACATCCGACAAATACAGTAATTGCCCCGCATTGTTTTAGTCTGGAAAGATCTCGACTCGTCGGCAGGCAAACACCTCCCACCCACAGCCATCTCATCTGACCGTTGAAATTTTGTTGATAGGCGTGGAGAAATAATGACCTTAAAGGAATCAATGAGCGAAGATAATTAGCTTGCCAACGGATCGATGCTCATTGATCACACGGCTAGTGCAACTGAGCGAAAGAAATTACATTCCCTCGAGCGAACCTTTCGGAATTGTTACTGACGACGGCGCCTCCCTTCAATCCCTCCCCGAAGCAGTAATTAGCTTCTCTCGTCAATTCCAGGTAGAGACGCACAAAAACAGTCGAACAGTCTAATCCACTTCGTCAATATCACCCGCAAAGATCTAGAAATGAGATTGAATAACAACAAAGGGATCAATGGTCCATTTGTGTTTCTTGGCATGATATCAGTAATTACTTGCTCAGACAACATTCCATTCCATCAAATTTCAAAACGGATTGTACAACAACAACACAACTGATCTAAATCATAGGTGTACTTGGAGGGTTACCCCCCCCAAATCGGTCCAAAGGAGGGCGGGATTTCCGACCCCCCTCGAAATTCGGCCGAAGGCCAAAATTTGAATTTTTTGAATTACCGTAATTTTGCCTAATTTGCATATGCAAATTTTTAGGATTTCCGATCCCCCCTCGGATTTTAGGATTTGGATTTCCGACCCCCCCCCCCCCAACCTCGGACGCCAAGTATACTAATGATCTAAAAGATATTGACATCCAATCCGAGCAACAACAATGTAACAACCGTTCATTTGATGAGCTATTCAGGGCGATTCGGCAATGTCCGGTGGCTTGGTGACCATCGCGCCGAAAGACCTGTCGCAGAGCATGTCCCAGAGCATGTCGAGAGCGCAGTCGGCGCCGAACCGCGAACCAACGACGGGACTGAAGAGGGCAAGATCGCTGAGTGGAGGGTCGCCTGGAGGATTGTTCTCTAGCGGCTATTTCACGGACAATGATCGACCGAAGGGTGACCGTGCCACACCAGTGGACCAGCATCAAGAACACATCGAACGATATCTCTACAATGTTCGACATTTTCAATATTTACACAAGGTATGACTATTCTTCCAGATTGCTCAATTACTACTCGGCGATAAAGCTGCTAATTGCAGTACGTCGAATTTTCTAGTCATTGGTTTCGATCCTGACAATTTTATCTGATTCCGCCTGCCGAATGGATATAAAATACGCAATAGCGACAATTTCTTACATTGTGAATAAAATGCGATGAAATTGGAAAATGAATGATAATTGGGATTTTTCTTGGACTCCAGCTGGACGGCGACAGTCTGCGAGCATTCCAAGAGCATGTACGACGCGAGCTCGACCACATCGAGAGAATGCGCGAGATGCCGCGCGACGCGTCTAACCTGAACGGCATTCGACTGCCGTCGATGCGACGCAACTCCTTGCCCAGCATGTCCACGTCCACGCGTCCCTACGAAGCGCTCTACCAAAACGCAATGTCCAGAACGGGCAGGTCGCGACTCACCAGAACCATGGGCAACAACTCGACCACCTACGGGGCTGTTGTGCAGCGCAGTCAAAGCTCCGATTCGCCATCAAGCGCCGGCAGTCTCCCGCCAATCGCCAAGAAGAGCAAACAGGTGCGAAAAAAGAATTCATTCGGCACGGGGCGAGCCCAACTTGAACAAACGCACAAATTCAACTACCAATCACCTCGACCGGTGTTCAATGCAAAAAAAATTATGGAGAAGAAAGAGTCGGAGAGAGACCTATGACACCCACAAGTTTCATATTTGTCCACGTGCTTTAGCTACCGTTTGTTTGCGTATTGCCGAGAATGTGAAACGACGAAATACTTTACCACGTACTCGGTAAGTGCGACTGACCAGTTCACTTTCAGTCACGCACGTTCATGACATCGGGCGCGTTCAAGTCGAGAACGCAATACTTTCAACCGCACTGCGTTTGTTTCCTGCAGCTCATCAAAGACAAACCGTCAACAGAAGCGGCAGGCGAAGCCGACGCACCTTCTGCTGAAGAGAAAAAAGCAATTACCATTCAGCAGCAGCCAAATGGGGGCAACTCTATTGTCGTGTTTCAAGACACGATAGCACCAGGAAGTAGAATTTCATCATTATCGTTATTCGCGAAGCGGATATTCCCTTTGAAAGAATGCAAGGAGCCGATTCAATTAACCTAAATAAAGCTCGATTATTGCACATTTAAGTTGTGTACTTCTCATCAATATAATACGCTAATTACCTACTTGGTTTTTTTAATCAGTAGGGCTACGGAAAGCTTTGCCACAACGTTCTAGAAACCGTAGAACGAGAGCAAAAGCATCCGGCTGCCGTGGGATTCGAACCCGGACCTTACAAGCGCGTGTGTTACCAGTTAAGCCACCGGGCGTAAAACGCATAAATGTACCGCGTCCTCGTCTCGATTTAGTCTAAAAAGGCCGTTTTCGACGAATCAAAAACGGATTAGGAGTTTTCGAGGTCGAGGAATTAGTTTTGTTATTGTTATTAGTTTTACGATTCTAGTTAAAGTAAAAAAGTAGAAGAGCCGTAATGATCAGCCGTACAGATGACAAAAAAAACGAAGAGCCAAATTAACCTATGGTTTCAGCCAAGTTCTACTTCTTCTCGTACCGTCGGAAGACGTTTCCGTTTACACTGAGTGTGCTGGTGAACGGAGAGGTGGTAGCGAGGACGAGCACTTGTTGCGAGTCGCGCTACAAGCCCAATACTCGTCTTGGCGGCAGTGGCGGCATCTTGAAATGGCTCGGAGTGCGCAACGCTGTTCCATGCTACAAGTGAGCCCAACTCAACCCTTTGTCTCTACCGATTTACCTGTCCACATTTACTATCACCCAACCAAAAAGTTCAATGCGCTGTTCTATTTTTCAGTTTCGACTTTATATTTCCGTTGAAAACATTGTACACAAAAGTTTTTTCTGCAATTGTGTCGGAGAGCAAAAACATTCTTCGCTATTTCAACATGTAAAGATACGATTTGTTCACGGTCTGATGACAAAGCGGAACGAATGACGCGATTATTCACTGGTTGCTAGGTCGACGGTCTTTTCTGTGCATTAATCACGCTGACGGAGTTTCGCGCAAACAACGCGATCAATCTTTCAGATGCACGGAATATCGAAATTATGTCGCGCCCTACACCACCTACACTCCGAAGAGTAAAAAACTGCTGCAAGAAATTGAAAACAAGGAAAAGAACTTGCAAGCGCCAGGATCGATTCGCCCTGCTACTACTTTACCTCTTGCTGCTGCTCCACGAAGGTTTGCGCTCTGAACGATTAGCAAAGCATTTACAACTGGAGCTCCTTTATTTTTTCGCTTGCTTCAGATAACAGTTCTGCTCGCACTAAAATCATCTTTTCAGACCATGGGGATGGAGCGGCGGTCCTTCTGGAATGCCTCCAATGCCTCCGATTTCCACTGGTCGATCATTAATAAGAAAGAAATCGAAAAAGTCGTTGAAAGACAGCGTGTCACAACCAGAAGTTCTCGTACTGCCGGTGATACCAATTGAAAACTTGGAAGTGGAGCAGAAGCCTGAAGGTACATACTGTTTCTTCTGAAATTGTGCTCGCAATAAAGAACGAAGACAACAGAATATTTAGCAATGTGTAGTTCTTAATGTGTTGCAATTCCAGAAACAAAAGAAGAAGGAAGTGAACCAATCGCAGTTGAAGAAGCAGGAGAGGAGGGGAATGCCGCTGAAGGTACCGAAGAAGAGGTGCCGGCCGACCCTGACACGAGTGCCGAAACAGCGGAAAACGAAGAATCGTCGGAAGCTGAGTCGAGCGACGGATCGGATGACGAAGGTAACACGAGCGAAGAAGCAGACGAGGAGGAGGAAACTGGCAATCAAGAAGCGGCCGGTTCGACCACATTTATTTTCCTCTAGTAAATACGACCGTTTCTTTTCAGAAGCGAACGGCGATGGTGTCGAAGAAGACGATGCGACCAGTGCAACGTTAAAGGCCGCAGAAGGAGAAGAACAAGAACAAGACGGCGTCAGTCAAAGTGAGTCACATTATAAATATCTTCTTGCTTTTTTCCATATTTCGGTTGAATTTAATTTTTGGTTTTCATTTTATTTTGTACCCGTATTTTTCTAAGAATCTGGCGGACTTCCATAAATATGTAACAGGGCTCTCGTTGCTCATTCTCACGGCAAATGTATTGCATCATTCACTATGAATTGTCCATGAAAAAATTCTGACCTTCTGGTCGGTTTCAGAAAAGATACGGTACATTCTGGCATGAAATTGGAAGCATGTAAATAATATTTCTCTTAAACTGTCCTTTCAGTTTCTATCACATCACGTTTAAAAAAAGCGGGCAGTGCTCTGCTCGAAATAGAGAAGAAATTCTTTCCAGAAAGCGGTGAAGCCATCGACGACACCGACGTTACCTCGGATTCCTCACTCAGCAAAAGAACGTACGCCAAAGATGGCGAAGCAGCCGATTCAGAACAGGAAGAGACAGTGGGAGACGAAGAAGAAACTTCCGTTGAAACTGCTGAAAAAGCGGTAGCTGAAGCTGCCGAAGCCGTTGATGAAGCAATGGCAGAAGCGGCAGAGGCGGATGAGGCGGCAGCTCTAGCTGAACAAGAGGCGCAAGAGGCGGCAGAGGCGGCTGCTGCAGCCGAAGAAGCTGTTGCAGAAGCACTTGAAGCAGAAGCTCTTGCACAAGCAGTAGCTGCTGCAGCAGAAGAAGTGGCAGCAGAAGCGGAGAAGGCCGCTGCAGAAGCTGCCGAAGCGGCCGCAGCAGCGGAAGCGGCAGCATCAGTCACTGAAGAAGGAGTTGAATTAGACGAAGAAGCAAAAGCTGCAGCTGAAAGCGCGGCGGCCGAAGCAGAAGAAGCAGCTGCTAAAGCAGAAGAAGCGGCAGCCGAAGCGCAGATTGCTGCCGACATGGCAGCAGAAGCTGACGCGGCAGCTGAGGAAGCCGCAGCAGCTGCAGAGGAAGCAGTTCTTGAAGCCGAAAAAGAAGCGGCCGAAGCTGAAGAAGCCGCTGCTGAGGCTGAAGCAGAACAAGCTGAAGCTGATAAAGCTGCTGATAACGCCGATGAAGCCATTGCAGCAGCAAATGAAGCTGCTCAATTGGCTGAAACAGTAGGGGCTGAGGATGGCGAAGCAGAAGAAGATAACGCTGAAATCGAAGCAGATGCAGAAGAAGATGCCGCTGAAATCATGGCCATTGAAGCTGAAGCTGAAGAAGCCGCTGCCGCAGAAGCAGAAGCAGAATCTGAATCTGAAAAAGCTTCTGGTGAAGAAGAAGATGAAGCGGAAACCGGTGCCGAAGTTGAAGCTGCAGAAGCCGAAGAAGCGGCTGTAGAAGCTGAAGAAGCGGCTGCAGAAGCTGCAGAAGCGGCTGCAGACGCCGAAGAAGCGGCTGCAGAAGCCGAAGAAGCGGCTGCAGAAGCTGAAGAAGCGGCTGCAGAAGCCGAAGAAGCGGCTGCAGAAGCCGAAGAAGCGGCTGCAGAAGCCGAAGAAGCTGAAGCTGAAGCTGAAGAGGCTGCTGCAGAAGCCGAAGAAGCCGCTGCAGAAGCCGAAGAAGCGGCTGCAGAAGCCGAAGAAGCGGCTGCAAAAGCTGAAGCCGAAGAAGCGGGTACAGAAGCTGAAGCTGAAGCTGAAGAGGCTGCTGCAGAAGCCAAAGAAGCGGCTGCAGAAGCCGAAGAAGCGGCTGAAGAAGCGGCTGCAGAAGCCGAAGAAGCGGCTGCAGAAGCCGATGAAGCGGCTGCAGAAGCTGAAGAAGCGGCTGCAGAAGCTGAAGAAGCGGCTGCAGAAGCCGATGAAGCGGCTGCAGAAGCCGAAGAAGCGGCTGCAGAAGCCGAAGAAGCGGGTGCAGAAGCTGAAGCTGAAGAGGCTGCCGCGCTTGGAGACGAGGGAGAAAACAATGAAGACATCGTCAGTCGATCGTCGAGATCTTCTCGTTCATCAAAATCGACATCTAAGAGTGCCAAATCGACCAGATCAAATGCGACGATAAAACAAGAAGAAACTCAAGCACAGTCTCGAAGCAGCACCGGCCTCGCTCGAAGCTCTGATGAGAGTTCGGAGGCGAGTGAAGCAGAATCAGTGAAATGGAACGACAATGGGACGTGGTCGTGCACTGTTTGCAAATTCGACAACGACCCGAGCAGAACCGACTGCCGTATTTGTCAGGCGAAAAGAGGGGGCGACGAAGCTGAAGAAACAACTGAAAACGCTGAAGACGAAGGAGCGACACCTAGATCACACACGAGCGAAAGAAGCCATGCTTCCAATACTTCGCGAAAATCAGCCACAAGCAAGGCCAGCAACAAATCAACCAAATGTAATTTTTTTTAAACCACGCTGTACTCTTAACAAATATTTACCACTTTGCAAATCCTAAATCAAAATTCGCTTCCAAAAATAAAAAATGCAAACAAGTTTCTTATATTATCTTATTTCAATTAATAACAATTTCAGCACGAACCTCAGAAAATTCAACAAGTGCATGGCAGTGCAAAATTTGCAATTTTCAAAACGCTGCGGGAACAGAGGAATGTCGCATTTGTCGTGGAAAGCGAGGCGAAGAGTATCCGAGCAATCTTGATGACAGCGAACAAGGTATTGTGCAATCAAGCCGGCGCGATCCGTCTTCCTTTTTATTAGAAATCTAACTATTACTTTATAAAATCTATATTTTGCTTTGTTCACACAATCCTCGTTTAGTGGAAGCTGAAAGAGAAGGCTTCGCAGTGAACGAATCGCAAACTGAAGAAGGCGCCACAGAAAAAGATGCCGAAGGTGAAGGCGAAGTTAGCGGTGAAAACGAAGAAGAAAGTGAAAACGATACCCTGGCTGATGCTCAAAGGTACTGTAAAGAAGCTAAAGCCGGGGTGTAATGATGTGATATGGTGAACAAAGAATAATATTGTTTCAGTATTCGTAGTGAGCACGTTGAAGTGGTTGGAGAAGGGTCGGTAAGTGAAGCATTACATGTTGGTCCAACGCCAACAGGAGACGCCACGGAAGAAGACACCGGAGATGAGGAGTCGGGGACTGACACTGAAGAACACACAGAAGCGCCATCAGAAGACCATGTATGTTATTTTTAAATACGTTTAACTCACTCATGAAATTTCCTACGAAAAACTATTGTAACCGATTCGTTCGGAGATACCAAACACATTCGACTATTGCAGGTCGATCCAATCCTCAACTATTCATCGGAAGATGTCACCCTAACGGGAATAGATCTCAGCACAGTTGTCGCAATGGATGAAGTCTGCGAAAAACTGAAATCGAACGAAAACTTGACATCTCTATCATTGCGAGCGTCGAATTTGTCCGATTCGGCAATGGAAGTTCTCGCTCACTATTTGAGCGAAAATGGCAAACAGCTGAAGGTAAAATTAGGACATACCAAAAGATGACGAAAAGATTGGTGTTTTCGTTTTCAGATGTTGAATTTGAACGAGAATCAGCTGACGTCGCGCTCAGTTGACAGCATTGTTAATATTATGCACACTTGTCCGATTGAAATTTTGCTCATGCACGAAAATAGTTTGGACGACAACGGACTCGCCAATTTGTTGACTCACTTGATGCGCATGAACATGACTTCGCCTGATGATTTTCATTTGCGCCGTTTGGATATTGGTAAGATTGACATATGGTGACTAAAGTGGGAAAAGAGAGATTGAGCAAACTTGAGTAATTTTTACCCCTTAGCACTGACATTCTTGTAGGAACAGTGAAAAATGACTCACCGGGATGCGTTAGATAAGTCAAACAAAATACACGAAACATCAATAATACCCTTTCACTATTATTATTTGGGTCTGTCACACTTGGTCCGTATCCGGCATTTTTCAAAGTTAAGGGCTGCACAGACTTCGCAAGCTCGCCGCACGCCGGCGTTTTTTGCCAACAAAAACGCCGGCGTGCGGCGAGCGGGCGAAGTCTGTGCAGCTCTTAACTCTTGTATTGCGAAAAGCTTCAAAAACGCCGGCTGAATTTGCAGGAGAAAATCGCATAGCGATGGCTGGTTCTGATGCGCTCAGTCAATTCTTGATGCATTCAAACGGGATCGAGAGTCTCAATCTGGGGGGGATGAAAAGTCTGACTAAAAACTGTTGGAGAAAAATCAGCGAAGGTCTCGCCGAGAATCAATCGCTCAAAGCGATACAACTGGATTATTGCCACATGGGAGACGACTCATTGGAGCACATTTGCGACGGGCTGCGTGGAAAACCATATCTAGCGAAAATCGATTTGGACGGTACAATTCCATTTTTCCAATTTTCGTTGTAAAATCTGAAGCAGTGTTGCAAATAGTACAGAATAGGGTAGGCCTCGTGATTATCTTATGATGTCATAGCATGGTAACGAGTGAGTTGTCATGGAAACGAGCGGGTTGCCTAGGTAGCG
>JAQGCX010000053.1:0-35308 GCA_034700205.1 Plectus parietinus
AAAAACAATAAAATCGGTGTATTTCTGACTCTGTGTTTTTAACTGACCACGAATATTGAGTCAGATTTTTGATCTGTTGCTTTCGAATTTCGAAGGTTTTAGTTTTTCAGTCAAAATAATGTGAATGAAAAATTGCGTTTTGCAATATTTTATGCTTTGGAAAGCAACAGATCACAAATCTGACTCAAAATTCGTGGTCAGTTTAAAACACCGAGTCAGAAATACACCGATTTTATTGATTTTGAGCAATTTAAAATTTGACTCATTTTTCATGCAAATTCGGGTAGAATTTTTAAACTGCCGCCAAATAACAAATTTTCACAAAATCTTTTTTCAAACAAAACTTCAAAAAGTCCTCTTTCCAAAGAGTTTAACCGCATTTAAACTTGCTAAACAGGAGCAAAGTTATAAGGAAATCAAAAAGGCCGTTAATCGTGGGACACCCTGTACATATTTGATAAAAGTATGCAATTAGATTCAGCAATTAGATGGGCAAAGCAAATCTACTTTTTTCGAATCCACATCTTTTGCCAAAGGGTAAAAACAAAATAGATATCATGAAGATTTGGTATTTGCATTTGCTGTGACTTTCGGGCGAAGTCGTGCCGTTTGTTTCCTGGGTAAAGTGCAAAACAAAGCAAGCTAATTAGGGCTGTAACGGGGATGGGGAATTCCCCGTCCCCGCGGGGATCCACATCCCCGACTTCTGGATTTTCCCCGACTTTCTAGTACTTGATCCCCATCCTCGCGGGGATCCCCGTCCCCATCCCCGACTTTTGATTTTCCCCGTCCCCGTTACAGCCCTAAAGCTAATCCGAGCACAACAAGAAAATCAGCGTTAATTAAGTTAGATTTGGAAGAATACACTATATGTATCGCGAATCGTGATACAGTAATTTCCAATATAAAAAGTTAAAATTCCATTCATTTGAAGAAAAGGACAATTTTGACTTTTTCAATATCCACAAAAACTTAGTTTGCCAAAATTTTTTTGAACGAAAGAAGCTTAATTTCAAAATTCTGAGGCTGAACTCGTGTTCAGAACCAAAAACTGCACCTCTATGTGTCAATTTTAGAAAAATCCCAGATATTTTAGGCGAGTGCCAGAACAAAGTTGACCATTAGAAATAGCATGTCTTAAGACTGATGGACCTGAAACTAACGGACAATTCCCGCTTGATGAGTAGTAACTGAGTGCTACAGATAGAAAAATATCATGAGTAACATCGATTTAAACTAAATAATCAAATATTCGACGCAAAATTTCATTTTGACAAAATATTCTGTTGTCGAATTGGCTGTCAATTACACTGTTTTTTTTACCGAGTTTACTTACTCAGTAAAAGTTTCTGATAGTCGATAAAAGTAAAATAAAGTAAAACAAGAGTCTTGGTACTCGGTAAAAGTAAAGTAAAGTAAACCAGAAACTACTCGGTAAACTCGATAAAGTAAGGTAAAAGTAAACCGAGACAACACTGGCCCGACCACCCCATCGTCATTGAAGCATCCCATCCCTTCAGCCACTTGGCAAGGATACTTTCATGAGCAAAGAGGAGCTTTGAAAGCATTCTGAACGACGTTCGGTTCTTACATCGCTGCCAAGAAATGCAAGCCATGGACATCTACGAACCGTGGATGGAATCCAACTGGAATCAAAAGTTGTCGGATTCTAACAATAAGGTTTTATCACAAGTCAGAAATGCCTGAGCGTGATGCGCAGTTTTACTTCTTTCAGACATCTTCTTCAACAGAAGGAAAGCACGAGATCACCACCGAAAATGGTGCCAGACCTCCAATACCGTCTGAGCCTAGAAGCAACTCCGTCATAGAAAACCAATTTCAAGCACCGACGAAAATTTCTGTTTCTGCTTTGCAAGAAAAAGGTCCAAAAGTTGTAAGTTTTGCACTGGAAGATAATGCCGTGAAGCTGAATACCACATGTTCGTCTCCATTTCCATCAAAAGTGACAACTGCTGAAAAAATTCTTTCTGACGTTCTCCTTCAAAGTTCAATGGGAAAATCGTCTCAGTGGAAAACAGTTGGGCAGACGGTGGTAGACGAAAAAGAGAAAATTGACACCCGATCGACAAAGACGGATTGTGAATATGAAGAAGTCAGCGACTGGATTTCCAAAGGAATGAATAATCTAACTGAAACGGATATCAAGAAACTCCTGTTTGAGACATAAACAAGGCAGTACCATATTTGATGGGAAAAAATTGATGTGCGATGCACAGTTGTTCTCCTTGGACCATATTCTCCTTGCCCACATTTCATTAAAAAAATCCACCAAGATCGGCGAAATTATAAAACATCTGGTAGAAGCAAAAGTCCTGATATTACTAGAAGTTCCTGTCCGACATGCGAAGTGATGTGTGATGTTTGATGATTTCATAAATTGTACATATGATACAATGGTCTCTGTTTCGCATCTTCTCCTCTTTATTATCTTCTCTGTGTACTAGTATTTTCATGTTCTGTATACGTACTTGGTATGTTCGCGTGAAGGCTTTGTCATCTTATCCCGTAATCGGGGCTCGATATTGCCTAGCCCTATGCTGAATAAAGAAAGAAAGAAAGAAAGACATGAATGTAGCGTGCACCGTGTAATCGCGGCAAACATGTTTTGAAAATACAATTGATCGACCGTGGTAACACTGGGAAATAACCATTCATTGAAATTGAAAATTGAAAACACTGGGAAATTACCATTCATTTGTCTTTGCATCGATGTAATTTGGATCGCAGACACATGGAGTGTCGACGCGTAGTTTATTTTGATGAGTGAGTGGATGAGATGGAAAGTGCGAACAGTCAATGTAGTGCGAGTGACAAACGAGCTAGTCGCGCAAAAGGTATTTGGCGTCGATGTGGGAGTCGAAGCCGAGGAAGGTAATGGAGGGCAGGGCGTTGTCGACGACCCTCCAACGGGAGTCGGGCATCTGCTCGAGCGTCACCGTCGAGCAGTACGGGTAGCGCAGACCGATGCGATCGAGCTGCCAGCGCGTCGGCGCCAACTGCGGCTTGCCGAGCAGCGGACGGCAGGCGGCGTCGACGGTGGTGCCGTGTGCGACGATCAGCACCGCGCCCGAACTGTTGGCCAGCTTGTTGATCAGCTCGTGAGTGCGGCGATAGTAGTCGGCACTCGACTCGGCCCGCGCGCGCAGCATCTGCTCGACCGACACGACCGGCGCGTACTGCAAGTCGACGGGATAGCCGGCGCTGATCAGCTCGGCCGGAGTCATCCACATGGGCGGCTTGTCGTACCAGCCCATCCACTCGAACAGACCCGGCTCGACGCGCAGCTGCCCGGCGACGCCGCCCAACATTTTGAGCAAGCTGGCGGCCGTCTGCACACAGCGCAGTGCCGGCGAGCAGTACACGGCCTGCAGATGGACGTCAGCCTTGCGCAGTCCGCGCCCCACCATCTGCGCCGCCACCTTGCCGAGCTCGGTGATCGGTGGGTCGTTGTGGTAATCGGCAGCCGGCCGCGACGGCAGCACCAGCGGCTGGTTGAGGTCGTAGGAACGGTATTCGCCCGTGCTGAACGCTAGACGCAGCCAGGCGGGGAAGATACGGTCGAGACGCTCGGCGTGGCGCATCACGTACAGTCGCCGCGGTGCGCCCGTCACCGTCCCCTTCTGCTCTTGCGACGGGCGTTTGCTGACGCTTTCGGTGCTGCTGTGCGACGCCGACGACTCGCTCAGGTCGGCGGCCGAAGTCGAGGTGCCCGACGCGCTCGTGCCCGACGACGCCTCATTCTCTGCGTTCTTGCCGCCAAAGTCGATTCCGAAGTGGACGTTGAACGCCATCGCCGCCAACCACCCGACCACTTTGCACAACCGTTCCTACAACAAATGACGCTCACTTTCTGCATTGGTTGCGAGAAGTTTTTTTTTGTGATTAGTGACATATACGTTGTGCGTTTGAACAAATTAGGTCCTAACGCGTAAAGTGAGTATCGTGTGAAGTCGATGCGGCAAAGTGTACAGTAACTGAACGAAGTGGCGAGTCCCGCTCTCCTATTCACCGCCGCCGCACCATCGAATGAACAGGTTGCCTGCAGCCTGCTCTCTTTGTTCTTTCACGTTTTTGCAATCTTTTTGTTCCGGCAGACTGAAGAAGGCTTTTTATTTCGACGCCATTGACAATGCTATCTACTCTGTTGATACTACATATATTTCATTCCAAGACTATTGCGGCTTATTTTTGTGGAAATTTGAGACGCGACCCTCTGCTGTGGTTTACTCTTCACAAACAACAGCATTCTAGTGTGTGGATCGCTATCGTTGAACTCTTCAGACCTCTTGAGACTGGCGATCTCTTTAGCGAGTTGATCGGTTTAGTATTTGCGCAGTGATAGACCGTGGTAATCGTGTGCCGTGTTGACGACCTTGAACATCGAGTCGACACAACGAGTTTTCCCGGGAGAGGGTGGGCGCCGTTTTTGCGCGGGAACGAACATGGTGTGGATGGCGGAAATGGCGCCGGGGAGTACTGGACGGGGGGCGCCGCTGTGAGGGCGCGAATCGTTTGAGCATTCATACGATGTGTGATCCGTCGAAATCGGTCTCGCCTTTGCCCGCCTTCCCGCCTGACCGGCGGAAGGCCATTTCGCATTCATTTATCTTGATCGCGTCGTTTGTGTCGCGCAGACCTGTCGTCGTAGTCGAAGCGACAAGATGTTCAGACCGGGCCGTCCGCCTGCAATGAGCTGTTTGTTGTGCGGCGCAGACAACGGTATTGTTGGTGCAGTGCTATCGGACACGCCAATGTTTTGCCGTAGAACAACTGAGTCAGCCGGTGTCTGTTTGAGTAGGCGCTTTCCGTGACGCCCGCCGCGCACATATTTGATGAGGCACCAAAAAATGAGCCGCCTGTGCTGCTGGTGGCGAAGAGTGGAGGGTCGCAGCCGGTGTGACTGTTTACCGTGTGGGGGAGACGTCCAGTTGTTACGTGTGGTCGCGGGTCAGCAGAACTGGTCGTCGAGTGGTCCTCACGAGTCGGCTTTTCGCGCTTGCGAGAGCGTACGTCGAGGTGCTTCTTCGCGTCCTTTGGCGGTGTTGCCTAACGCGCGACTGCCGCAGTTAGAGTGCCGCCGCACGCACTTCGTAGGCGTCGAGTGTTCGCTCGGCTTTTTTGTCGCGCCGCGCCCGTCTCGCATAACGAGTCAATTTGGCCTTTCCTGCCCGCAAATCTAGGCTGAGCGCTCGAGATTATTGGCTGAAATCTGGCCGAACGTCTGTCCGCGTGTATCGATCGGCAAAGTAAAAAGTGGCCGACCACTGTCCGCCCATTGCGCACCACGCGCCACCTCTTCTCTTTGGGGACCGCTTCTCCGTCGCCTCTGCCGTCCGCCCACGACCTTGGCTCCGTCCGTTTCTGCGTCGTTTTGTCGCCACTCAAAAACGCGGCAAAGGGATATCCTCCGTCTCGGGCGGCCCCGGTTGGTCGTAAATCGCGCTCAAAGCGGTGGGTCGAAGATTTATTGAGCGCCGTCGCCGCCGTCCTTGTGACCATTGTTCCATGCGCACGGACCGGCGGGTCAGAGGTCGAAACGATGGCGCCGTCCTGTCCGGGCAGCCCGAGGACAGTCTTGGCCGTCCGACACCAAAGGCGGCTGATGGTCGCCGCGAGCTGTTAATCGGTCGCGCGATGCGGCGCTTTTACTGCCGGCAGACCGCGACAAAAAGCCGTCTCGATCGTTGCATAGTATGTGGGGCGAGGCTGTCAGCGCCGAATACCTGCCGTCGTATTGCTCAGCCGACGAGCCTGGTGAAAGCGGCGCTTGCAAAGAACGGCGCTCGAATGGGCATCGACTTTTACTCAGTTGGACAGAATCCGGCCGTCTTGTATCTGTTATCGACTTTCGCCTTCGGACGCCGCGATTCCGTCGTTTTGCCGGCTGCTAATTCGACGGCTGTATCGCGCAGTGGCGCTCCCATCCGAGACGGACGCCAAAAGTGCACTGAGCGCGAGCGACCATTTCCCCCGGAATTCGTCCCACACACGGATCAGTCGCTCAAAAACTCAGTCCTGCCGTGCATCTTGGCGGTTTCAATTAAACGTAACCTGCTTCCCGCCTACTGCACGGCCACTCTTATTATAGTCGGTGCATCGCCATCTGCCCGCGAGGTCGTCAATGCGGCCATCGGGGGATTCCTCCGCTGGTTTCGCAACAAAAGCGCAAATGCGGCGTTTGACTGCCGGTTAACATAGTCCCGGGAGGTGCGAATCGGGTGGTCGCGGCTACTGAGCGTCGATGCCTTACTGGCCGACGGCGCTCATTGACTCGTGTTCGTTGGCGACGGGGCGGGGCCGACTCGTCCAGACGCTCCTCCGACGTCCGCCGTCGAAACCCGTTTCATCGCCGTCTGGTTCGACCTGCTACTCTTTGTTCCGAGCGCCGAGAATTAAGATGTGATCAGTTAAGTGGCGGTCGTTATTGAGCTAGTGAGAGTGAGAGTGAGAGCGCGGTGATGGCCGTTCGTGGCCACGGAAGACGGCAGACGGGGAGCGCAGACGACTGCCATTTGTCAGTGTTACGGAATTGAACGGCCGTTGCAGTGGGCGGTCGAAATTGAGACGGGCGGCGGCCTGCAACCAGGTGCGATCTTTGTCTGGTGGCGATCCCGCGGGACCGCGCAGCAGCAGCCAGGCCACATGCCCGCAGACTCTGTGCCCTCGACGGCCGAATGACTCGCAGACTGAATCAGCCGTCGACTCGTCTTTCACTCCAGGGGATTCTGATGCTCATTTCTTTCCGCTTGTTTATCGTTCTGCTCTGCCGTATCTCGCGTATCGGCATATCGGCGGTCGTGTGTCATACGCTATCGCCGGACGCCGTCATTATCGGCGCATATGCAAATTCGTCGCGTGTGCACTTGGAGCAATAGTGGGACGACGGCTCAACTTCCGTGATTAGCGCCGGTAATGGGCGGGCGGAGAGCGAGCGAATGGCCGCGTTCTGCGCGATTGTTGTACGCACCGAGACGCTTGGTCGCGCGCTGTGCTCCCTCCGTTTGTGCATGGACGATCGATGTGGTCGCGGCTTTTAGAGGCGGCGGTCGGTGCTACATTTCTCGCCGCCCTAATCCTCGAGTGGCGAATCGATTTTTGACGGTCTTGCGGTCCACTACAGTGGTCAGTCGGCCGTCTTGCATGACGTAGCTTGGTGTTAATTGAAGCTGCGCGGCTGTGGACGACAGACCAGGGGTCGATGACTAACGAGCTCTAACGAGCAAACAGACGCGACACCGCCGCGTGTGTGCGCTGGTCGACGGCGCGAAAACACGTCGACCGGCCGAGCCCGACCCACGGGGCAAATGACCGTCTGTTCGTCCACGCGACACTGCGCGCTGACCGTCTCAGAGGCCGCGCGTCCCATTTGGTCAGCCAACGTCCGGCGCTCTTCTTCCCCCCGCACTCACTCCCAGCCAGACCTTTTCGCCGCGCGCACGTGGGAACGGCGTACACTGCGCGTTTTTCACCTACGAATAGGCAATTGCGACGGGATAGGCGCGTCGCTAGCTGATAGACGGAGGCGAGTGTGGCGCCAGCGCGGAAAAAGTGGAGCGTCGTCGCGATTTTTTTAGTCGTATCAGCGATGCGTGCTAATTCTATTTCACCGTCCCGGCGGCAGCGAGGCGCCGACTGGTGCGATTATCTACATGTTTGCAGGCGGTGTGTGGTCGGCCGAGTCGACACTAGCCGATGAAACGCCGACGCCAAGCATGAGGCCGCCGAAGGGGGCAGCCGTCGTCCCGCTGCTGCTCCTGCTCGTCTTCGCGGCCGCCACGGCCACTCGCAGACGCATCAGCAAGCGCGACTCCAAGGCCTTCGTCTTCACCCTCCCCGTCTACAACGCCACCATCTCCGAGAATGCCCGGGGCAAGGTCTTCGCCGAAGGCGACGGCCCCGCCAACCAGATGATGGGTGTCCACGTCATGCCCGACCCCGGCCAGGTCCGCTTCAAGATTGTCCAGGGCGATACAAGGCAATACTTCAAAGCGCACGCCAGGATGGTCGGCGACTTTGCATTTCTGCGTATTCGCCTTCATCCGCAAGCCGATGTGATGCTCAATCGCGAACTCAAGGTTCTTTCATAGGTGTCACTCAACATGGAGGTCACGATGCTTTTAGGATCACTACCAGTTTCTCATCAAGGCCACATTTCGCCGGGAGGGAAAAAGGAACCTCGAGACGACGACTGTGGTCAATTTACGTATCGCAGATCAGGTATCGACCGCATTGACCGCCCGCTGTGTATTGCTGATTTATTAGAACGACTTGACGCCGCTGTTTCTGCCGAGCGATTATGTGGCGGAAATCGGCGAAGACACGGCGCCGTTCTCGCAGATCGTGCAGGTGTCTGCATCGGACGCTGACGATGGTCTGAACGGACAGGTGTATTTCTCGCTCGTCGAGGCCAGCGCCGACTTCGCCGTGCATCCGGTCAGCGGCGTCGTCACTTTGCTGCGACGACTGTCTGCTGGTCGCTACTCGCTCACGGTCAGGGCCGAGGATCGCGCGTCAAGACTCTTCTACGGCAACGCCGTCGGACTGGGTCCCGGTCGGCCGCCGAGCGAAGCCGCCGTCACGGTCACCGTGGTCAAAGCCAACATTTTCCCGCCCACTATTGCCGTCGAAACCAAACCAATCGATGTGTATTCCGACAAATCGCAACTGGTCGCTATTCTCAGGATATCTGATCAAGACGAAAAAGAACATGGAAAAATTAGCCGAGTGCAAATCGTGCGCCGATCGACCTCAGACTGGTTCGTGCTTAGACCGGATACGGAGGCAAATGTCTTTCTGCTGGAGACGCTCGCCGGTGCCGATCTGTCTGTCGACGAGCGCGTCACTGTAGACGTCGAGGCCGTCGACGGCGGCACGCCCGAGCTGTCCACCACTACGTCCGTCGTCGTCCAACTCTTGGACCAAAGTCGTCCCTCCATGGTATTCCCCCGCGAGTTCGCCTTCGCCATCAACGAATCTTCTCCGCTTCTGACGATTCTCGGATTTGTTACTGCTAATGTGTCGAAACCTCACGTCAATCTCGTCAAGTATTCCATTGTCGGCGATTCGGACACATTTCGAATCAACGAAAAGACTGGGCTGCTGCACCTGCACGGTCCACTCGACTTTGAGCAGACCAAGCAGTTGCGAGTGACGGTGCGCGCCGCTCTGGATGATGTCAGCGCAGACACGAACGTCCTCGTCGACGTGCTCGACTCGAACGACAACAACCCGCAGTTCGCCGCCAACTGGGCGGCCGGCCAAGCGGTCGCCGTCAGCCGAGACCTGGCCGTGGAATCGACGGTAGCGACCATTATTGCCACCGATCGCGACTCTGGCGACAATGGTCGAGTATCGTTCCGATTGGCGAACGAGGATCACACTCCTTTTATCGTCGATCACTACACTGGAGAGGTGAGCACGTTCACTTTGCGACTCGTTCTAATACTTCTCCGTTGTTTGAGGTGAAACTGCTCTCTCCTCTGCCTTCGCAGGGCACCCACCGGTGGAAATTGCTGATCAGGGCGAGCGACCGCGGCGCTCCGTTGCAGCGCGAAAGCGAATTATCGCTGTGGATTTACGTGAACGGCACGACGAAGCCGACGACAGATTCGAACCCTATTCGTTCGGTCATTCCTAATCTGCACGCGCCCTCGTTCGTCAGCGAACTGTACGAAACTTCAGTGGTCGAGAAGGCCGTCACGGGCACCGTACGCATCTCTCTTTCGCAGCAGGTGTGACTGAGCGTATTTCAGGTTGTGTCGACGGTGGCGGCGACGGACGCGGACTGGGGGCACTCGGCGTGGGTGCAGTACGCGCTGCAGTTGGACGGCAACGAGCTCGGCCATTTCACTGTGGACACGCTGACCGGCGAACTGCGTGTGCTCAAGCCGTTTACCTCTCCCGGCACGCACGATCTCGTTCTCACTGCCACCGATTCCGGTCTTCCGCCCAAGTCCACCACCACTAAGATTCGAGTCGGCGTTACCGACATTAACGATCATGCTCCCGTCTTCGATCGCCCCATCTATCGAGCGACGGTTGCCGAAGATGGCCAAGTCGGTGCCACTGTGCTTCAAGTGGCCGCCGTGGACGCCGATGTCGGCGAAAACGGCAACGTTCGATATCGTCTGGCGACCAAGACGGACGACTTCAAAATCGATCCCGTCTCGGGTGTTTTGTCGGTGACCAGGCCGCTGGACCGCGAGCTCAAAGATCAGTACGACCTGATCATAACGGCTTTCGATTTGGGCTCTCCGTCGCTGTCGTCGGATACCAACGCTTCCATCACTGTGCTCGACTACAACGACAACAGTCCGCGATGTCTGCAAAAAGTGCACAAGGTAAATTGCTGCTGCAAATCGCCGCTGCAAATCGTTGCTGCAAATTGTTGCTGCAAATTGCTACAAATTGCTACATGCATCGTTCGCCATTCGCCGTAGTGAATTATTTATAACAATTTTTTGCGTGTTCAGGTGCAAATCGCCGAGGATTGGCCACAGGGCGCTTTGCTCACGTGCGTTGGCGCCGAAGACGTGGATTCTGGCGAAAACGGGCGAGTGTCATTCGAGCTGGACTCTACCAGATCCGACAAAGACTTGCCGTTCCGGATCGACGCCACGTCCGGCTGCGTCTTCATCGACTCGCCGCAACCGCTCGATTTCGAGAAGCGCCCACTGTACAACCTCACTGTGGAGGTCGGCATTTCTTTTTGCCAACTCTCGATAATGTTTTAATGAAAATGGGCCGTGCAGGTGTCGGACAACGGACAGCCGCAGTTCAGCACGATTTGCTCGCTGTTGGTCGAGCTGATTGATGTGAACGAGAATCAGCACCCGCCGGTTTTTGACGATTTTGTACTCGAAGCGAGTGTACTCGGTGAGTATTTCTCGCGTGCATCTTAGCGGTACAAGGTGATGTGATGGCGCTTTGCAGAAAACGAGCCGATCGGCACCGAAGTGACGACGGTGAAGGCGACGGATCCCGACGACCCAACCAGCCGTGTAACGTACGCGATAGTGGGCGGCGACGGCCTGGGTCTGTTCGCCATAGACGGACGAGGTGAGTAAGTGGGAGTTAGACGGAATCGGGAGTAGTCGGCGCGGTGTTTGCTCGTGGGTGGAACCGACCGGCCGAGTTGCCGGGATGTGGGCCGTGTTCGCGGTCGGGGGCTTCTCGGTGGGCGGACGGACGACGTCAATCCGTCATTGTCGCATCGTCTGTGCTGACCGACAGACGGATTATAAATTGACGCTCGGTGGACGTATGGCTCGACGGCGTCCTTGTATGGGAGCGCGCGAGGAAACACCGTCTTGTGCCACGCACCGACGGCGTAGGGAACGGCAAATATTTTGCACACGTCGCAGTCGCATTGTGCGTCCATCGGCTAAGCGCTCGCCGGATTACGCGTAGTTTCGCACTTTGCTTTGGTCGGACCATGGGACCGCCACCCGAGGCCGGTCCGAGCACCAACTCGACTCGGCCCAGTGCCTCTTCTCGTGGCCGACAAACATCGGCTTGCGTTGCTAGCTGACAGGGACGATGATGAATCGAGCGAGGACGCGGGGTGCAACGACGGTGCGGCTGCGATGCATGACGGATGAGCATGTTTGTGCAGTGAATAATGGGCGAGATGGGCGGTCGAAGATGGGATTTTCCGATATGTGTGCGATGCGCAATGCCGCAGAGTGGCGACCGCCAGCTGTGTGTAGCGGGTGAGAGGTGCGAGATCGCTGCTAATCAAGCCCTAATTCGGTAATTGGTGCCGCTCCGCTTTTGTTTCTTTTGGATGCGCGGCACCTGCTTTTGACGGTGGACGCATTACGGTCCGCATTGGAGACGGCGGCTGGTGGGCGGTCATTGGTTGAACGTCGGCGACGACTACGCATGCGTAATGCGGCTAATCCCACCCCGCGGGCGGTCAGTGGGGGAAATTGTCCGCCAGGACAGATTTCGGGGAGGGGCGACTCATTTCCGTATGCAAAGCGCGTCGGCGCTCGTGATGAGACCGATAATTGAATGACCGCAAGGGACAAACAACGCCCCACTGCACACCGACGGCGCCGCGCGTCTCCGGCGGCATATGTGACCGAACCACTTCAGGGACTGTTCGCACCACATCCGCACTCGACCGCGAAACACAAGCCCACTACTGGCTCGCCATCGCCGCTCAAGACACCGCCAACGTCCCGCTCAGTTCTGTCGTGCATCTCTACGTGTCCGTCAACGATACCAATGACAATGCGCCGCGACCCGACAAACCCATCTACTTTGCGTCGGTGGCCGAAAACAGCCCGGAAAACACAGTGGTGGTAAAGGTTGAAGCGACGGATGCCGACGATCCGACTGCCGACGTTCGTTATCGCATCTCCCGTGGTGATCCGCAGAGCTTTTTCGCCATCGATCCAAAGACAGGTAGCGTCGTTGGACGTGCAGCAGAACAGTCGCAACTTACACTTACTCTTGGTATCAGGTTACATTACTACGCAAGGACGGCGCCATCTCGACCGAGAGACCAACAAGGAGCACGAACTGGAAGTGACCATTTCTGATCGCGGCGAGCCGCGCCTCTCTACTCCCGTCCTCGTCGTCGTCGCCGTCACCGACACCAACGACAATCCGCCCGTGTTCAAGCAGCCCATCTACAACTTCAACGTTCCCTCTTCGAACGTCGGAAGCGCCGACAATGGTGGTCGCATTTCACTCTGCCGGTTGGTGATTATTGCCCTGATCGCAAGACTAATTTAACGACCGATTTGATGGGTTCGTCTCTTTGCAGAGTGTTCGCCGCCGATGC
Source organism: Plectus parietinus (assembly GCA_034700205.1). NCBI lineage: Eukaryota > Metazoa > Nematoda > Chromadorea > Plectida > Plectidae > Plectus > Plectus parietinus. Next base: position 12,815 of record JAQGCX010000053.1, read on the forward strand.
TGACGACGCAATCAACGCTCGTCTCTATTACAACATCAGCGACGGGGAAAGTCACTTTGCGATCGACGAAAAGGGCGAACTGAGCACCACTCACCAGCTCAAGGGCGGTCAGTCTTTCGCTCTGACCGTCCAGGCGACCGACATGGGCTTCCCGCCCAAATCGGCCACGACCCGAGTCATGCTCGATGTGGTGGCGACGCCGTCCGCTAAGAAGAACAACCGCAAGCCGACACTGCCCGCCGGCGACTGGTCCGAGCTGCACATCTCCGACGCCGACTCGGTGGGCGAGACGATCGGTCTGATCGACGCCTCCGATGCCGACGAGGACGTCCTCTGGTGGAGTATCGTCGGTACGAATAGTCGCACTCAGTCACCTCATCACTCATTCGCCGCTTCAGACGGGAACATCAACGACACCTTCGCGTTGCGCAGAGACACCGGAGAGCTGCTGCTGGCTAAGCCGCTCGACTACGCCAACTTGTCCGCCTTCGACATCGAGTACTCCGTCAGTGATGGTGTAGCGACGTCCCGCGGAAAGGTACTGTATATACACACATTGTTTTGTATTTGAAGGATTTTTATTATCTCTCGAGCTCAAGCAAATAATGTCGTCTTGTTTCAGATAAAAGTGCACGTGTCAAAATCGAAGCAGGTGAGACCGGAGTTTTCTGCCGTGCACTACCGGGCGCAAATGGCCGAGAACGCCCCGATCGGAACGACCGTGGCCAAAGTGAGCGCCGCGCTGCCCGGACTGGACGCCAAGGCCAAAGCCGAATTCAGCTCCGAGAAGATCTCCTACTCTTTGCATTCGGCTGACAGTCCCATCTCGTCAGAAAAATTCAGAGTTCGTCATCGGTTGTCACCGTGCCTCGTATGCATTCTCATTGCTGCAGGTTGATGCGCGCACGGGCAATGTGGTGCTGGTTGAGACCTTGGATCATGAAACACAGAAGACGCATCATCTCATCGTTGCCGCTCGATGTGGATCTTTGGTCAACTTGGCCAGTGTTTCTATTGAGGTGAGTTCGCTTTTTCTTGTTCATTGCATCGCATGTTTCAAACATAATTTCAAAGAAATGAAAGTGTGCGTTGAAATAATGACGCTGAGTTAATTTGTAGGTGGGAGACGAAAACGACAGTGCTCCAAGATTTCTGTCCAGTCATTACGAAGCGAAGGTGTTCGCCACGGCTGTCGTCGGCACTCTGATTGTCACCATTCAGGCCCACGACTCGGACTCGGGGCAAAACGCAGCCCTCACCTACGCCATTTCCAGCGGTTCGTTTGACAATTTATCAGGCATTTTGGTGCAACTAAGTAGCGCAATGCAATTTCAGGAAACGAGTTGGGAATGTTTTCGCTGGACACGGCAACGGGGGCGATGGTGGTGGCGAAACAGCTGAGTTTGGACTATCCGGAGACGATGTTGGCAGTGCGAGTGACGGACGGTGGGAAAACGCCGATGTCGGACACCTCGACCGTCCGCATTCTGACCGTCATGGATGAATCCTCCCCGCCCCGATTCTTCTTGTAAGTTTACAATTCTTTTTCTTTTCTTCATTAAGCCTCTGTCTCAACACATTCACCCCCATCGTTAGAAAGATATTATTTGACTACAACTAATTTTTTAGGGACCCCTACACACTGTCGGTGAAGGAGAGCGAGCCCGTGGGGACGCAGATCGGCACGGTGTATGCCGAGAGCGCCGCCGGCGTCCGCTACCAGATGGAGAAACCGCTCGTCGACGAATTCGAGGTCCACCCTGCCTCGGGCGCCATATTTCTGGCGCGCAAACTCGACCGCGAACACTCCACCTACCTCAATTTCACCGTCGTCGCCGTCGGCAGTGTGGGTGGATCGAGTTGGACGCGTGTGCAAGTGACCGTCGCGGACGCCAATGACCACGCGCCCGTTTTCGTGCGGACGGTGTACGCGGGCGCCGTGCTGGAGAACATGCCCTCCGGCACTCCCGTGCTCTTGGACGATGGCACTCCGTTGGTCGTTTCTGCGACCGACGCAGACAGCGGCCCCAATGCGCTCGTCAACTACAAGATCGCCACACCCTGGGCCGACGACTATTTCTCGGTCGACTTCGGAACGGGCGCCATTCGCACCAAGGTGCCGCTCGACTTTGAACTGGTAAGTTGTTGCGCAGTTGATCGCCAAGTGCATTGTGGACAAATGTTGTTGCAGACCAAGTCGTTCTCATTCGCCGTGCGAGCGAGCGACATGGGATCGCCGGCGATGACGTCGCCCGTCGCTGCATACATCACAGTGAAGGTGAAAGATTCGAATGACGAAAAGCCGATGCTCGTGCCGCAGCACATCTCTGCCACGCTGGCTCTGCCGACGGCCAAAGGTTCGCTCCGTGTCATTTGTTATTGCTTACCAATTTTTTTGTGCAGGAGTGATTTTGGCGCGTGCTACGGCAGTCGACGTCGATTCCGTTGGCGAACTGCGCTACTCGATATCCGATGAACAGTCTAGTCGGTTCTTTGCCATCGACCGAGTGCACGGAACGATCACCGTCGCGACTGCAGATTCCGCTCAATTTATTGCCAAAGAGTACACTGTAAGTTTGACCGTCTGCCGCTCTGTCCATGGCGTGTCACGGTGATGGTTTCAGATTGCGATCTCAGTCTCGGATGGAATTCATTCGACAGATGGCTCTGTGACCGTACACGTAGTCGATTACTCGAAGACCACTGGGTCGAGTTTGCGATTCAAGAAGTCAACGTACCAAGTGTCCGTGGTGGAGAACACGACCTCCACCCAGTCGTTTTCCATCCAGACGCTGACGGTCGTAGGTGCGGAACTGGGCGAGCGCATCACCTACCGCCTATTGAATCCCACCGACGGATTCGCACTGGGCACGAGCTCGGGCGAACTGAAGACCACCGGTGTGCCGTTGGACCGCGAGAAGACCCCCAACGTGACGCTGATCGTCCAAGCGCGCGACCAGCGAGTGCCGCCGCGCATCGCGCAGACCGTCGTCACTGTCGACATCAACGACACCAACGACTGCATGCCGCGCTTCGTCAACCTCCCCTACTACGCCGTCGTCCCTCTCGACTCAAACCTCGGCGAGAAGGTTATCAAGGTCAACGCCATCGACGACGACAACGGACCCAACGGCCAAGTCCGCTACTCCCTCGTCGATTCCGTCAACGGCCGCTTCACCATCAACTCGTGGGACGGACGGATCACGGTGGCCAAGGCGTTCCCCCTCGGCATGGCCACGCAGGACTACACGCTGGTCGTCGAAGCCAAAGACCAAGGTACGTCATCATTTTATTCATTAGCGCTCTGTGCTATATTCGAGGGTCCGCTTCGTTCAGGCACGCCGCCGTTGATGTCGCGCACTGAGGTGAACGTGTCTATTGTGAACCGGGCCATGCCGGTGTTCAAGCGCCGTTATTACAAGAGTGAACTGAGCGAGGCGACGCCCGTCGGCTCCAAGGTCACCACTGTGAACGCCGAATCGAACGTCGGCGGCAAGATCGGTTATGTCATTACATCCGGAGATTACAACAATCAGTTTGACGTCGATATTGACACTGGTACTGATTAATGGCTCGTTTAGCAACTAATTGATTGGGCTTTCAGGAGCGATTTTGGTGCGGAAAAGTCTCGACCGAGAGAAAGTGGCGTTTTACAATGTGACGGTATTGGCGGTAGACGTCGGTCGCAATGGAATCGCCGCAGAAGCAATCGTCTCACTGACTATCACCGACGAAAATGACAATGCGCCGCGCTTCGTCAATAAAACCTTTGACGTTTTTGTGTCCGAGTCGACGCCCGTTGGGACGGTCATTGATCGACTCGAAGCCATCGATGCCGACCTGGACGACGGCGGCGCCGTCACTTACCGGATTGAAGGCGCCGATGCATCTGGTTTGTTGTCCCCCAATCGATCCACCTGAGCTCCACAATAACGCATTTCTTCTTGCAGGGTTTAACGTCGATCTGCAGAATGGCGACCTGTTTGTCGCCAAGCGATTGGACTTTGAAAAGAAATCGCGCTACACTTTCAAAGTGATTGCAAGCGATGGTGGTCAGCCGTCGTTGTCGACCGAAGCGGCCGTTGTCGTGACGTTGATCGATGTGAACGACGAAGCGCCCGTGTTCGCCGAGTTCATCTTCTCGTCGACCGTGCCCGACGACGCGCTCACCGACCACTTCGTCGCCAAGATGGACGTGCTGGACGCCGACACCGTCTCCAGTCTGGAAGGCGGCCAGCGCCTGCTCTACTCGGTCATGGACGGGGACAGCGTCACGCCGCTCTTCCAAGTCGACCGCCACACTGGCGTCGTGCGCCTCACCAGAGACTTGCAAGATTTCGACGTGCTCACCAGCAGACACAAAAGTGTCAATGTATCGGCGACCGACGGCACATTCACGACTTACGCAAAACTCGAGGTCGACCTGGTGGCGACGGCGTTTCGGTCTGCTCCGCCGCGATTCGAACAGTCGACGTATTCGCCGGGCGCCAAAGAGAACGACCCGGTCGGCACGCCCGTCATCACCGTGCAGGCGACCGGAGGCGCGCCCCCGCTCAAGTACAGCTTCGGCGGCAAAGACGCGTCCATATGGCCCGTCACTATCGACCCCGACTCCGGCAAGGTCTTCACCAGAGAAGTGCTCGACTACGAAGTCAAGCGCGAGTACCGTATCCCGATGATGGTCGAAGATGCCGCCGGTCGCAAGGGATTCACTACGCTGCAGCTAAATGTGCTCGATGTCAACGACAACGCGCCCATATTTGTTGCCAAATCGTACAAGGCCACCGCCTCGTCTAACGCCACCCATGGAGAAAGCGTTCTGATCGTAAGCGGCGACTTCATATAATATTCGCGCGGCATTCTGTTTACTCTTGCATTTCAGGTTCTGGCCGTCGATCCTGATGCAGGCGACCAAGTCGAATACTCCGTTTTCGATAAAGATGCGAACGAAAATCTGCATCAGTTCTTCAAAATGAACAATCGTCGAGGTCTGCTGTCGGTGCGAAAGAATCTGAAACCGCTTGGTAAATTGAGAGCGACATCCCTCCAATGCTCATCATTCTCTTTGCAGAAGGACAGACGCTGTCGTTCTTTGTGCGAGCGACCGATCGCGGCAATCCTCCAAAGCAATCTGAGGTGGTCGCCGAGCTGACCGTCGTGGACGAAACCACCGCCGTGCCCAAGTTCTCCGAAGAGCACTATCACATGAACGTCGCCGAGAACGCCCCCCTCACCACCGTAGTTGGTCGACTCCGGCAAGACGACGTTGCGGGTAATTGAAATGATGGACACTGTTTTGATTAGAAACAAGTAGGTTATTTTGCAGCAGTGAATGGCGTTCACTATGCGATTCTGCCCTCACCGGACGCGTTGGCGCAGGATATGCCGTTTTCCGTCGATCCGACGAGCGGTACAGTCAGCGTCGTCAAGCAGCTCGACCGTGAGTCCAAAGACGAGTGGCGCTTCTCCGTCGCCATGGCTACCGATCGGGCCACCAGTGTTTCGGTCGTGACGGTGCGCGTAGACGATATCAACGACAACGCCCCCAAGTTCGAGGCCACCTACGAGAAGCTTAGCATCTCCGAGGACGCCCCGGTGGGAACCAGCGTCGCCATCTTCTCGGCCACAGACAAAGATTTGGATTCGGCGGGCAAGACGATCTTCTCCATCGAAGGCGCAGTACGTCGTTTGTTGTATATTTCGGAGCTTTCGGCATTGTTATCCTGTGCGTTCTAGGACGCCATGTCGGGCGCGTTCAAAGTGGACGGCGAGTCCGGCTGGTTGGTGGTGGAGAAGAAGCTGGACCGCGAGACGAAGGACTTGTTCGAGTTTTCGGTGCGAGCCACCGACCAAGGCCATCCCGCGCTGTCCACTGTGACTCGCGTCGCGATCTCCATCATCGATGCGAACGACTGCGCTCCCGAATTCGGCAACAAGAAGTACCAGTTCCAAGTCGACGAAGGCGCTCAGCTCGGCACCGTAATCGGCGCCATCTCTGTCAGCGACAAAGACCTGCCGCCCAACAACGCCACCAAACTGTTCATTGTCGGCGGCAATGAGCGACAGATGTTCGGTTTGCGCGACTCGGGCGACCTTTACGTGCAAAAGCAATTGCGCTCTGCACGCGCGGCTCCACATCGCCTCGTCATCGTGGCCAGCGACGGCCGTCACTCGGCCACCGCCGAAGCGGTCGTGTCCGTGCTCGCGTCCAACGACAGGCCGCCGCAGTGCGAACGCGACTTTGTCGAATTGGTGGTCAGGGAAGACGCCGAAGTGGGCGCCGAAGTGTTCCTACTCGTTGCTGATGACCAGGATGCCGGCACTCAGCTGAAATACTCGTTGAACGGCGACGCCGACCAGCATTTCACCTTCACCAGCAAAGGTGGGCATTTTTTGTTTTTTTGCTGTTGGTGGTGCAAGCGTGAATTTCTTTGCAGGAGCTCTAGTGATCGCTAAGCCGCTCGATCGAGAAACACGCGGCGAGTATCTGTTGACGCTGCGCGCCACCGACACAAATGGTCGTTCGTGCACGTCGACGATTGCTGTGAGCGTCGCCGATGTCAACGATGAAGCTCCAGTATTCGAAAAACCCAGCTACTCGATCGCCATTAAAGAGAACATGAACATCACCGACGACGAAGCATTCTTTGTGCTCAACGTCAAGGCGCTGGACGGCGACAGCGGTCCGTTGCTGGATATTATTCGATATGCTAATTCGTGTTTCTATCATAGGCGTCGGCGGCAAGGTGAGATATTCGCTGAAAGCCGATCAAGACGCCGACATTCTGCGATTCTTCAAAATGGATGAACTGACTGGGGCGTTGCTCTTGGTGGCGCCGCTTGACCGTGAAGATCGACTCGAGTACAACATCACCGTATTAGCCACTGATTCAGACTCGAATGCGCCCAAGTCCTCGAGTGGTATGCGCTTTTGCACCACATTTGCCGTTCAATGCGTATTTTCAGCCCAAGTGCGCGTCTCGGTCGTCGACGTGAATGACAATCCACCAGTCTTCGAACGCCGACAGTACTCTGCTGAGACGTCCGAACAGGAAGCCGCCGGCTACCAACTTGTCCAAGTGCACGCCGTCGGTGGCGACCATGGCGAAACTGTCACCTACCAGCTGGTCGCGCCATCCACCGCCATGGATTATTTTCAAGTCAATGAAGCATCTGGCGCGATCACTCTGCGAAAAAGTCTCGACTTTGAGAAGCAGAAGCAGTACACGTTGACGGTGGAAGCGACGGATTCGGGCGCTCCTCCACTCACGGCGTCCACCACCGTCGAAATCACCGTTTTGGATGGAAACGATCACACTCCCAAATTCGCTCAGACGCTCTATCAAGCCACCGTCGAGGAGAACTGTGAAATTGGCACCAAAGTTGTTCAGGTTAGTGACAGGCGTTCGGGACATCGTTTCTGACGACTTTCTTGATCAGGTCATTGCTCGCGATGCGGACAGCGGCCAATTCGGCCTACTCTCCTACAAGCTCACATCCCGCGCCGATCAATTCGCCATCGACGACAATGGGTGGATAACAGTCAATTCGAGCATCGACCGCGAAACGGTTCGTTCTCTTGCTTTGTCGAATTGATGTCATTGTGTGCGTTTCTTTCTTGCACAGCGTTATTCTATCTGTGCAGCCGCATGACGCAGATGCAATCAGTGAACATACTGATCGTTTGCTTGCAGATGAGTGCGCATCGGCTGACCGTGGAAGTGTCGGATGGCGGCCGTCCACCACTGACCGACTCGGCGGCTGTGGTCGTCGTCGTGAGCGACAAAAACGACAATCCGCCCATTTTCGCCGAGTGCAATCTGACGGCTGTGGTGCAGGAAGGCGCCCAGCTGGGCAGACAACTGCTGACGACGGCCATTTCCGACGCCGACGCCGATCCGAACGCCGGTCCATTCCAATTAAAGATCGAAGGGGCCGGCGCCGAGTCTTTCACCTTCGACGAAATGACGCTCAAGACCACGGCGCGCCTCGTCTACGCCAACAAGGACATTTACTTGCTGACGGTAGTGGCAATGATTGACCGATGACGATAGCAGTGTCGAATGTGTGGTGATATTAGGTGACCGCCACCGACAATGGGCAGCCGTCCATGTCGTCGGAGTGTCCACTGACCATCTACGTGCGCGAAGAGAGCAAACATCCGCCCGAGCTCAGTCCGGTGCACGTGAGCATCAACTCGCTAATGGGCGAATTCCCCGGCGCGCTCATAGCCAGGGCGCATGCGACCGACAAGGTTTGTTCTAATATTTTTAATATTTCTCCTCATGCATTCAACTTTGGCTTGTAGGACGCGCGCGACATGCTCCGATACGCACTCGTCGAACGCGAAGATTATTTCTCGTTGAATTCGCAAACCGGCGAGATCAGTGCTCGGCAGGGTCTTCCGGGCGGTATTCATCGTCTCAATGTCTCAGTCACCGACGGTAAATTCACCACCATCGCATCCTACACCGTCGAGGTAAGAAGGCTATTAACAGAGAGGCTTTAAGGTTTTCAACTGTTCGTTCAGGTGGAGCCGATAGATCAAGATGCGCTCGATCATGCAGTCAGTATTCGGTTCGCGCAAATTTCCCCGGCCGCTTTCGTCTCCGGTCCGAAGCACCAGTTCGAAAAGACGGTTGCGCGCATTCTCAGCGTCCGCCCGAAGAATGTTCGCATCGTGTCGCTCCAAGAAGCGGACGAGTCGTCGCCAAAAAAGGATCGAAAACGGAAAAAGTTCCGACACCGACGGCACATCAACAATTCGGACGACGGTCCCGTCAGAGACTTGGATGTCCTGTTCACGGTTTGTGCCAATCGTCCACCGGCGCACAGTCAGCAAAATCGGTCCCGTCTTCAGGTCTCCAAGGGAAAGGAGCGAGGCTACTACCGCCCGAACTTTGTCCGTCAACGACTCGATGAGCAAATGGCCGATCTCAGTCGGCACGAGCAACTGCAGGTGGTCGCAATGGTGACTGAGGTGTGTCGACGGGATCTGTGCGTGCGCGGCGATTGTCGCGACCGACTGTGGCTCGACGACGTCGACTTCTACTCGATCGTCACTCCTGAAGGCGCCTTCGTCGCCCCCACCCACGTGCGCACTTACGAATGCATCTGCAAGGACGGCTACGGCGGTATGTTTCGTTTTATCGCCACTGATTTCACCAGAGATTGTATCATGGTATTTAATGATTAATTACTGTACATGTCGCTGATTTGCAGGCAAACGCTGCGATGTGCCAACGAATGCGTGCAGTCGGGATCCGTGCGACGCCAATCGAATGTGCGTGCCGAAAGAGAACGCCATCGGCTTCGACTGCGCCTGTCCGCCAGGAACGACGGGCACCAACTGCCAGGAACAGTTGTGTCCCGACGGCGATTGCACTCGAGGTACGATAATACTGTCCCTCGAGCTGAAACTGGTACCATCGGCCATTGTGCAGGCGGCGCGATCAGTCTGGACGGCACCGGCTATGTGCAATACACGCTGGCGAATCCGTTCGACCGACGTCTGGAGTTGGCGATCGAGCTGCAAACGGTGACCAGCGACGGCGTTCTTTTGTACGGACGAGGCACGCACGACTATCACACACTCGAGGTTCGTTCGCTCTGAATTTCATCTTCCCATTCTCACTCATCATCTTCCGATCTTGCTTATTGTTGTATGGGGGATAAACAAGCGTTTGCAGCTGCACGGCGGCTACCTCGAGTATCGCTGGGACTGCGGCGCCGGGCCGGGAACCGCGAAACTGTTGGACGTGCGCGTGACCGACGGCAAATGGCACACGGTCAAGATCTCGCGTCGAGGACGCCACTCGAAACTCACGCTCGACGACGTGTTCACTGCGGAAGGCGAGTCGCCCGTCGGCAACGACGTTATCAACCTCCACAACAACGTCGGCAAACTGACCTTCGGCGCTCAGGTCTCCGATCATCCCACATTGCAAGGTCATCAACAAGTCCAACGAGGTAACTTAGCTCCAGTTCTGTTGCGCAAGTTCAGTGTTATTTCTTAAGGATTCAACGGCTGTTTGAATCGACTTTACGTGGACGGTTTCGAGTTGCCGAAAAGCAAACAGGGTCTCAAGCTGTTCAACGTGGAGATGGGCTGTCGTGCGTCTCTGGGCGGCGTGTGCAGCTCTGCGCCCTGCGAGAACTACGGTTCATGTTTGCCGCTCGACGACGGCTACAGGTGCGCAGTTTTCGTTGACACACTCATGCTCACACGCCAACATCATTTCAGCTGTTCGTGCCATCCACGCTTTTCGGGCCGCAACTGCGAGATCGATTTGAACCCGTGCGCCAGCGATCCTTGTCCTGCCGGCACTCCGTGTCAGAGTCTCTTCAACGATTTCTTCTGTCGCTGTTCACCCGGGTTCACCGGGAAAACTTGTCAGTTGAAAGGTGAATATTACAATTTTATATCGGATATGTTCAGCTCTTCGCCGTATACACGTACTTTCCTCATCATAGCCAACATATATGCACGAAGCTGTAATATTCGGGGAAGGGATAAAAATGAAACCCCGCGTTTGAAATATACGAAGAAAAAAGTAATGGTATTTGTGTGATTTTGCAGGAGATTTCGACGAGTGTCTGTCTTCGCCATGTGGTCCATACGGTGTGTGCATCAGCATTCCGCGCAGCTACGTGTGCAACTGCACGAACGGCTGGAGCGGACCGACGTGTCGGGAGAAGCCCGGCCCCAACCTGGACGCCAACCCGTGGGGCTGGCCGATCACCATTATCGAGCTGATCATCATCATCATCGTGCTGATCGTGCTCCTTGTGCTCGCCTGTCTCATCGTGTGCGTGTGTCGGCGCACAGGGCGGTACAGGTACGCGGAGAGATATGCGCCAATTCCTTGCAACGATTTGTTTGCAGATATCACAAGGCGCCGTACGTGCAGAACAACAACGATCTAATGCTCGAGACGCACCCCCACGTCCACAATCCGTTGGTGTCGCGCAGCGGATTCGGCGGCAAGTTCCAAGATGTCCCACCGCCGTTGCCGCCCCGGGGCAGCCGCGGCTTCCATCCGCATCGCAACAGCAAACTGTCCAACCTGGAATCGGCGCAACTGACGGGACTCCCCACTGTGCAGGTCAGTTAGTCATTGCAACCGATCGATTCTAATTTTTTATTTCACTATTCAGGTGCGGCCGCTTTCGATTCACGATCGCGGCGCGGGCTGCGAGACGTCTTCGGATTCGCCGAACGGATCGCGAAACTGGCGTCCGGTGCTGGGAGAGGACGACGACGATACCCCCGCCACTTGTCGTCGCGGGGGCGAAAGGGCGAATCTCGACTCTGCGCGCAACTACGGGTCGGCGGCCGAGGAGTTGGAGCAGTTGGGCCGATTCGGGGCGCACGACATTCTCAGAACGTTCGGCAAACCGCTGCCGATCGAGGACGAGGCGAACATGAATCGGCACGATCGAATGAACAGACAGGAACTGCTGGACGGACTGGACCGACTGTCCATCGACACGATCGAGCGCCTGAAGGAGCGCAACCGAGACGTGCCCGGTCAGTTGCGCCAACCCTTGCACCGTTCCTCTATCAACTGTTCTCTCTTCCAGACGATGACGACAGAAATCGCTCGTTGGCCAGCAGCATTCAATGTCTTCCTATGGACGACGGTGAAACCGGTACGTTTCGGTCCATTTCTTACAGAGATATTTCTCGGCGCAATCAGTTGTACATTTTCTGATGACTGGCGCGATTTAGGTGCGGGAAATGCGACTTTCGCAGACTGTTCGCCGAACGCTCGTGTTCAAAAACGTAAGGATATCTCGCGCTCCCCCTCGTTGCTCGCATGGTTCTATTTCCTCCTCATTTCACCCATTTCTTGGAATCCATTCTCTCAGTTTGTCTTGCGGTTTAGTTGATACCTGCCTAACTGTTTTGCATGTTTTTATCGGTCGATTGACTATTTTCCTGTTTACATTTACTGTAAGATTAAGAGCATTTATGAAAACATCTATGAACGGTTACTTGGCTTCAGTTGCGGCGCGCATGTTGTTTTCGCCATTGGATATATTTTGGCATGGCTTGATCATCACTGTCTTCTTGTTGCCTACATCGTTTCCTTTCTTTCAGCCTACCATTGGGACTATTCCGATTGGAGTTCGACAATGGGAAATGCCAAAGATGATAATGGTTGCGAATTACCAACGGTATTTTCAGTTTGAAATATTTGGTGTGTGTACACTGGAAAATACTGGCTTCAATTGGATGTAATGGGAGAGAAAAGAGAGACGGTCTGTTGTGTTTAGGGAGTGTCGGCGTTAGATGAGACGGACAGCGAGTTTCTGGCCGACGACGACCACATCACTATCCCTCCGATGTCAGCCACGGGCGACTTTCGTCGAGAGCTGCTCAAATTGCAGCAGCTGACCAAGCAAGCCAACGACGTCCCGCGTCGAACTAAGTCACGTGGTTCGTTCAGTTTTTCTTCTTTGTTGGTCGCAGTGCAGCACTGCCGCTGTTGCAGAGGAGCCGGCGTCGACCAGCGCGACGAACGACCCGAGCGAGTACATGACTATGAAGCCGCTGATAGCGCAGCAACGGCATCTGGACAAGTACCTGCCGAAGCATCGCGCCCCGCCGGACAGCACGCAGAGTCAGCGCAGGCCGCTGCTCGACACCGACGGCGACGATATGTCTCAGTCGAGCGACTCGGACGGTAGCGACGAATGTGTGGTCTTCCCATACGACGATCTTGTTTCAGGCGCCGATTCGTGCGACGCCGTCGTGCAGTACGGCTTCCCGAGTCAGAAGAAACGGCGGCGCAACAGAGTGGAGCACGCGGCGGACAAGGCGCTGTACGACGAACCGCCGCGCGTCGCCGTCGACGATTCCGACAGTCAGTCGCGCGTGTCTTCGTTCAAGGAGCGTCTGCCGCGCGCCGCCTCGTCGGACCCGATGCAGTGCTCGATGGAGGGCCAACTATCCAACCCGCGCAGTACCTCCGACGTGTCGGGCATCTGCGACATCGACGACAGCGAATACGCGCCCAGCGAACACGGCCAGACCAAGATCACCTCGAAACAGACGATGGTCTAGCCCTGTTGCTGCTCCGCTGCTGCTCGTGCGTTCCGTTGCCAGTATCGCTTTTTGCCCTGCGCGCTTGTTGGCTATTCAGAATTCGAATCGGTGAGCTTGCGTTCCTTCTTCCCTATCTCGTCTGTTTTCCCGTTCGCCTCCGAAGCTGTCGATATTTGCGACTCTTCGCTCGTTGCGTTGCGACGCGGATCAATCCTTGTTGAATAGTGTTGACCAAACGTGCTCGTCGCTTGTTTCCCCTCTATCTCTTCTTAGCTTTGTTTCCGCTTCGGTTCATTCCGACTGTTGTTGTTAGCGCATCGTTGTATTTTTACATTGTCTCCATTCTTATGCAAAGTCCGTCTGCAGCATTGTACAATCTCAGGATAGTGGTGCAACGAAACCGTTATTCGCAAGCGCTTTGTAAATGTGCCGAGTACTTTCTGAGCAACAGACGCCGCCGCGCTGTAGCGCTAACCGATTTGTTGTTCCGCAAGCAAACTGTTGCTTCGATTGGTGCTCTTCGGCTTGTTAGATTGGGCCGGGAGGGATCTGTTGGTCGTTAATTTCCTGTAATGCATGATACGTCTAGTCTGGGAGAAGACTTTGTTCTCGGAAAATGGGGCGCGTTCTCCTCACATGAGCTGTTGTTCCATATTATGTACCGCTAGTTGGCATACAGGTATGTACATACTGCCGTGCGTATCAGAACATCTTTCCCTTTCCCTTGTTGTTACCTGTCGGTACAATTTCCAGTTGTTTCATACTATTGATCACTACAGTATTGTAGCGATATGGTGAACTGTGCGCGGTTGTGTTTGTGGTCGTTCTGCTCCATTCATTATGTTGCTCTTTTCTGCTTCATTGTGCAGGCGACCTTTTCATTACCTACAAATTCAGAGGCTTCATATTCGCACGTGCGTGGCGATTGCCATCTCTCAAATTCTTGCGCAATTTGCGAACGTATCTGAAGAGTAAAAGTGGCATTGTAACAATGTAAAAATAGACGCTGATGGCGTATATGCATTGGAGCAGTTTTGTCTACAATAGAAGATTCAGAAGCTATTGGAACAGCACAATGTCGGCTGCCATTCCAAGACGGTGCGCGGTGAATTGAGAAATTGCGAGAAGCTATGTAGTCCGATTACAAGTCGTTCTAGTCAGCCGATCGCACAAAGACAATGGCAGTTGTTCAACAATTATCCTCTGATGATAACCTCCTGACGGTAACAAACGGCGGACCGATATCTTCTATTGAGACGATCAAACGCGACAGAGGAGCGTGTATCAGCGATTTGAACGCAAAATCTTCAAAGTCCGTGTCCTCAACGAGGTTGTCAGTCCTCAGCGGGTACTGTTCAAGGTGTTATTGTGGCTCTTGTTGTCCCTTTCAATGTCCGCGCAATGCTGCGGATTCGAAGCGATTGCTGTGGAAGGGCGCGCAACAACAATGAACTCTTGATCCCTGATTAATTACTGTAACTCGAGCAGTTCAACAAGACGATACAGAAAACGATCTCGATCAGGCTCAGAAAAGAGTACAAAGCCAAAGCGGAGCTCAGTGGTTCAACCAACTGTCGGAGCTCCGGCTTATGCATATGAATCGTTTTGTCAAGAATGAGGAATCAATATCAGTGGACAACACATTATAAATGAACCTATGATATGAGGCATGCTTTCGAATCGAGAATCTGCGAAGGCTTTCGTTTGCGCGCCGCCAATGGAGCGTCGACTAATGTAATCACATCTATCGGCGAGCTGGGTTCGGCTTTCCCCGCTCTTGTTTTGCTGATTGCTCTTATTTTGCTCTCCACTCGAGTTTTACTGTCCGCTCTTGTTTTACTATCCGTTCTTGTCTTGCTCTCCTTTTTCGATGGCTTTTTTGCGAGGTTTTTTACGATGGACGTTATTTTCGGTTTTGCGGGCGCTTCACTGACCAATGACAGGTTGACTTGGTCGATATCGACTCCGTCGTCTTCGACGAAGCCGCGGACGTTTTCGCGGTGTTGTTCGCACAGCCAGAGTTTCTTGCGCGAATGAGTGAAACACCGAACCAGGCCGTGAACGTTCAGCTTCGACGACGAATCGTTGCCCACATTTGCACAGGCGAATTCCTTGGTCACCGTTATCCCTTGCTGAAATCAACCGCAACATCAATCAGTGTGATTCATGTGCAAAATTACGGAAATAAATTAAATCGTCCTAAAATAATTAAATTGTCCTCCCAAAAAATCTTTACTGAAAATGTCCTCCTAAAAACATGTTGTACTGAAAACGGAGGACGTTTTCAGTACACCATTGTTTTAGGAGGACATTTTCAATAGAGTTTTTTGGGAGGACGATTTAATTAGCGTGCAAAATTACCTTGAAATCGTATCCTTCAGTGAGCGCCGCCTGTTTCAGGATGTGCATGAATTTCTCGCTGCTTTCGCCGCATTCGAGAATGTTCACTGTGACTGGAGCAAATTGTAGAATGCTGTACAGTGGAGCCAAATATGCGGCTCTCGGCGGCAGAAACGTCTTCAAATCGACATTGCTCAGACGGCAAATGGTACCAGTGGTATGCCACGCCTACAATAATTCAATAATTTTGTATCTCGCGTGTTAAATTGGGTGAGATGGACGCACCCCATCGTTTTCACAGAGGAATCGCAGACAAGCATTGTTGCCAGAAAGACCAACGAGATCCCAGAGCGTGCTGGCGGTGATGGCGTCACTCGGCTGCTTCTCCGCCTCACCTCTACTTTTGTTCGCTTGCAGAGCAGTTGGCGGCCGTTTCACTTGATCGTCCGTATCATCCGATACTTTATCGAGGAAGATGAGATTGGGATACGCCGTGAACCATTCCAATGTCGGCTGCGAAGCGATCTCGAGCGATGCCTGCACGCATTGCTGCAGAAACTTTCTCTGCGCCAGTTCGCACATTTCCTGATATGCTGAGTAGTCGTCGATGTTCGTCGACTTTGCTTGTTCAGAACTTGTGCTCGTCTGCTCTGATTTCGAGCGCTCTTTCCGTCTTTGTCTGGCAGTCGAAGAGTCGCCGGAATCTGTTGATGAGAGTTCGTCCGATTTGCTGTCACTTTTCGCTTTTTTGTTCTCCATTCCGCTCTTTTTCTTGACCACCTTGGAAACGGTCTTTCGTACGACGGGTTGCTTTTCGGGCGATTCGCCGATTGTTTCGTTGACGAAAGCGAGCAGCGTCTCGAAATTCTTGTCGATTTTGATCTGCAAGTCGATGCGCGGCGCACTGAGCGCCAGCATCGCCACTTCGGACGTCTGCCATTTGCGTCCCGTGCCGACGGCGCACAGCACGATCGGCAGCTTGAGAATGCCGGCCGCGAAGCGAAACTCGATCATGCAGTTGGTCGACTTGATGTACTCATCCGAGACGCACACCACAACCACTCGAGCCTTGCGCAGCGCTTCGGCGATTTCTTCGAACAAGGCGCCCTCCCTGGCGCACCTGACGTCCAGCCACGTGGCGATGCCTCGTTCGCGCAGGGACGCGTCCAACTCTCTCGGGTCGACTTCACCCAACGCGCCCGCCACTTTGCGACTGCCCTTGGCGACGGCGTCTTTGGAGTTCACCCAACAGTAGCTGATGAACACTGCGTAGTCTTCCGCTTCCGCCTTCCGTCCACCGAGCGTCGCCTTGGACTGAATGCGTCTGAGCAGCTCGTCGAGCTTGAGCGGGTATTGGTCGACGTCGACCATGTTCACGTACATCTCCGTGGCGATGACGCCGCCGATGGTCGTCTGCCGCCAGGTGTCGGTCGAGGAGATAACCACGCTGATCAAAGGTCGTTGAACGTTGCGCCGAATGAAACTGAACACGTCGGTACAAGATTTGTCGACGCAGAACTGTTCCGAAATAATGGCAACGATTGCCAAACAAGTGGTCAATTTGGAGCCGAGTTCTTTCTTGCCGCCTTTGCCGGATATATCGATGGACACGGCGTCGAGTTCGCGCGCGCAGAGATCGGCTTGCAACTTGGCTGCGCTCATGGCGTTTTTAGCTTTGCCGCTTGCATCTTGTGTGCAGGAAAGTATGATCACTTGTCCCCCGGACACATTGGATTGGAGCTGTTTTAGTTCGTGCATCATGCCCGTCAAGTGGTGTTCGTAGTCGCTCGTTGACGACGGCGGCATCAGCTCGGTCAACGCGTCGATAGCGACGATGTGAAAGTTCTTGATACATTGCAGAAACGGAGCCTGCAGAGACCCATTTCTCATCGACTGAGGCGATCTGGTCTGCACCGCTCACCTTGAGCTCCGTGGCTCTCTGAACGTTCTTGGACGAGAACATGTGTGGATCCTGCGAGCCGCTTCGAACACAATCCGTGCATGGAATGGACAAGTCGTACGTTACCCCTTTGAAAAACTCGTGTATCAGTGTTTCCAACACCTAGAAGAAAACCAAAAAGAGAATGGCGATGACGCTGCAGTGCGCAATTTTACCTCATGCACAAGGAAAAGGACATTTTCTGGACGTGGTCCTTGCACAATGAGCACAAGTTGTTGGTCTTTGACTTGACTGAGGAGTGCGAGATGCTGGTTTTTCTTCAACAGCGATCCTTTTTTCCAGACGGCAGAACTATCTGAGTACTGTGGCAAACAAATGAAAATTGGAACACGAATATTTTAGCAAGAGCACAAACTTGGCAAAGACGACTCTGAGCTCTGTTGAACAGACCGGCTGGTAAATATTTGAACTGGTACGCCAATTTCATTTCTTTTATGTTCTCATCTATGATATCAGGCCATTCGAACTGAAAACAAATTTGATTCGATCGCAAACCAACAACCATTTCAGATTCGTTCGATCAATGAGTACCTCGGGCTCTTGTTCCGGCAGCAAACAAGGAACAATATTAACTTGTTCCGAAGCCAAGGTATAGGTCAGGTCGAACTCTTCGGTTAATCGAAGCAGCCAAGGATGGAGTGAAGCGGGATATTTGGCCCAAATGATCGCGATGTCATCGCGTTTGAATCGGCCATCCTTGGTTGTGAATTAGCGACATATTGCAACAATCTTTGCTTACTTTGATGATGCTTTCTTTGACTGTAATCAGACTGGCCATGACGTCAACTAACCATTGTGGGTTAGTGATCACTCTATTCCTCAGAAGTTCATTACTGAAGTACTCTATCGAACCCAGTTCGTGAAGCAACGCCAGTCCCTCTTTCACCTTAATAATATTTTCACTGAGATCGTAAAAAGGCAGTCTCAATATTTACGTCCGACTCATCTAACATCCCCAAATCCAGCGCGATTGATTGCACATCCTTGTAGTCCATCACTTTTGTATCTCTTTTTCTGAAGTTATTTATTGTACTTCAGAACAGGGCACTCGACCTTTCTGTACTCGATAAGCGCCTTTTCCAGATTAATCCAGTCGGTCGGGACCTTTTCGCCCATGTAGGACTGTTGTAGTGTAACTTCAAATAGTTTATCTGCTAGTTCGCTGACGCCCTGAATATTGACACGACGCTAATTGATGCTTGATGACCTGTTAAAACGAGCCTACTAGGCCAGTGAGAACACTGATGTGGCTGAAGTTGACAATCTGGGGGAATGTTTCCGTCAGCTCTTGCATAGGAAGGTCGGCGTGGAACACTTGGTCGGCGTGAGTGCCGATCACGAAGATGGGCGCCAACGGAGCATGACACGCGATCGACGACAGCCAGAAGTCCAACCCGGCGTGTTCGTGTCCCAGTCTTGTGTTCCACACAAGGAAATAGACGGCTCGGTTCGACAGAAAGAACTGCAAACACATTAGCTCCCATACAAAATCGTCAAGGAACTGTGCGGTTTGGGCATACGCAGTGCCGGATTATAGCATAGGCTATTGTGGGATGAAAAGTTTTCGCGTTGGGGAAAAAATTTTGGACAACCACTGGATAGAATGGGGTTTTGGAGGCCGCCGGGGAGGGATATTCCCAGGCCCGGATTTAGAGTACGGGGGGCCCTGGGCCACAAATTTAATGGGGGCCCCCTAACGGACCGCAGGAGGCAAATTTTTTCAATTTTTAGCGCCGCAGGCAAAATTTTTTGCACATTTTCGCTGCCGAAGGCAAAATTCTGGTGTTTTTTGAACGGCAGCGGAAAATTTTTTGAACTTTTGTACAGTTGAAGGCAAATTTTTCAACATAATTTTGCAATTTTGGTTGGTGAGTGACGTCGGGGGGGCCCTGGGCCACGTGGCCCATGTGGCCCATTTATAATCCGGCCCTGGATATTCCCCCCGGGGACGAAAACTTTTGGTACTAAATCCCCCCTAGGGGTGAAACCTTGCCCACCTCTGCCCGCACCCATGATCCGGCCCTAGGTATACGAGACAAGATTTCGCCCCGGAAATATTTCCAACCATTGCATTCTAAGTATGGCATACCTTGCGCTAATCAAACCTATTTCTCTAACCTGATGGGTGTTGTAGTAGACCGCCTGACCGGCAAAGTCCCAGATGCTGAAATTGATGGTCTCGAGTGATTGTTCGGATTTGACGCGGACGGTCCACTCGGCGATGTCGATGCCGTCGGTGATCTCTTCCGCCGTTGTCCCTTCGCTTTGGAATTGGTGGCTGAGCAGTGCGCGAACCAAACTGAATCTCGCTCGATCAAGAACGATTTTGAGATAAATTCGATTGTACAGTACCTTGTTTTTCCTGCTCCACCCAACCCGACCATCATCAATTTGGTGCGTTTGCACTCCTGGTAGCCTCGGAGTAGTCGTCGCAAGTAGGAAATGGATTTGTCCGATCCGCGTTTCACGACCTCTTGTGGCGGCGTGTTCAAGCTAGTGCAGCCAGTCAGTTGCAGAACTGCAAATGTTGCTGTATATAGATAGGAAACCGCGATTCGGTCACTTTTGAGCGGACACCGTCCTGCCTCTTCACTGATGGTCAAGAGCTGCAAGCACATGGACAGATTGAGTTGTTCGAGATTGGCGAGAAGGCCAATGGAGGCCGGAACGACTTGAATGTTCTGATTGGACAGATTGAGCTGTGTGAGGTAGGTCAGTTTGAAGACGACCGTCGGGATGGACTTCAATCTGCTGAAGATATCGCTGAGATATTCGTTCAGTTTTCCAATGTTTTCTCCCTCGATCGGTTCTCTAAATCCGACAATTCATATCAAAGATATATAAATAAATTGAAGTCAAATGAACGAACGTCGTCAGACTCTGATATACGCCTTTATCTCTTTTTTTAAAGTCATCGAGAATCGTTTTTTCAATTTTGTTCTTTTTGCCATCTGCGACTGACGGGTTTTCGATGGATAATGGATGGTAGTATTTTCGTACATATTCCGTGACATCTGAGTGTTTGACAATTTTCGCTAAGATCCAATTTATCGCCGACAGATCGAGAATGTCGATTTTTGTGGCCGCCAGAGTTTGCGGAAGTTGACTGATCCTGAACCGTCATTGGTCGGTTAAACAGTACTTGGTTTTAGCCAGTTTTTAACTATCCCTCACATATTTCGAGCAATTAATAACCATTCCAGTCGTATTAGCTTGCCAACCGACTCTGGCACTTGCTGGATCCCGCAGTTGATGAGGGCAAGCGTCCTCAGGTTAGCGCACTCACATAAGACCTCGGGGAATGAGAGCAGAGGAATATCGGAACATAGAACATTCACCAATGTGGTCGTCCATGAACCTTTACTTGCGAAAACCATAAATTCGTTCAGCTAAATGAAAAATTTTTAAAAAATTAAATAATGCTATGTTACCGGGCCAAGTTCAACGGTTTCCAAGAACAAAAACTTTTGCAGACGTTCCAAATCTTGTTTATTTCTGGTAATCTGCTGGTCGCTGTTTTGTGTGCTGAATGCAGTGGATATCGCTCGAGTCTCAGGGTGGAAACCAAATGCTCTGTTTTCTAACGATTCAAGGGTTTCTGCCATCACTTTGACTCCTTCTAAAACTGTGCTAGTGAGCAGATAACAAAAACCGTCTCGAAACGCGAAACCTTGCGTCTGCTTCGTTGTTGCTTCGTTGTTTTGTAACTGATTGGCGACTAGGGATTGTTCCAAATAAGTCGTATACAGTTGAAATCCATCAGTCTGAACCATTTGCGACCCGGCTTCATGCAACGCTTGCGATATCAACTCTTCATGGAGCAAAGCAGCCAGTGTGTAAAAAATCGTCTTTGCGTAGCGATTGATACATTCCAGTGTCTGTAAATTTTCAATCGCGTTGCTTCGTATTCATTGGTGGCCTTGGGGGCTGGGGGCTGACCCCCCCCCAAACCGATCCAAAGTGGGCGGAGTTTTGCAACCCCCTCTCGAAAAAATACGGTATTTTGGGCAAAAATTTGAATTTTTAAAATTCCCGCCCAAAAATACCGTAATTTTGCCTAATTTGCATATGAAAATTTACGATCCCCCTCAAATTTTGGAGCCTAGTACTTGTCCGAAATTGGAGGGGTACTTGCGAGCCACCCCCCCCACCAAACCTCGGACCGCAAGAGCACCTATGTTCGTATTGGTTATCATTTTACCTGCAACCGTTCACTGTTATTAAGTGGTTCTGCTGTTGGCGTTCCGTAGATTCCGTTCTCAGTAGAAGACAGAAAACCGTTGACATAGTTGGCAGTGAAAAGCAGACGGAGGGCGGCGTCTTGCCGCATCGGCGTCCAGTCATAATTCTCAGTGGCCATGTGGTCGTTCAACGACTCCAAGTTCTTCGGCGGTAATGGCACCCCTTTTGTCGTTGAAACTCTCATACCGCCGGTTGACACTTTTTTCTGAATGTCTAATATTGCTGAAAAACAATTGCGATATGCTTAAAATATCAATAATAGATACGGTAGTTTATTATTCACCTGTCTGTTTTGTTTCGTTGCGCCAGAAAAATGCGAGAAAATTTTCGGATTGAAGCGATTGAACCCAATACCGGTCGCAGATAGCGAGTTGCTTCTTGCTCAAAGTGGAAGGAAATGCCACAGCAAATACCTGACTATCGTCGTCGCTGAGTTCTCTGTCTCCGAGCAAATTACTCACTGAAAAACACACGTCTGATGAAGAGGTGTTTTCAGATAAATACCAATACCTATAACCATTGGACAATTAACCATACTAAAGTCGGATTCTCTGCTTTTCTCTTCGTCTTCGTTGTCAAGTTCGTCTTTCATTGCCAAATCAAACATAAAATGTCGCGGAGTTTTTCCTTTCTGATTCTGAAAATCAGAAGTTGCTAATCGCGACCAAATATTACATTAAGAGAACCGCATTGAAGAGATCGTATGGAACCGGTATTGTGCTTGTTTCTTTCAAGTATTCAAGCCAAGTGAACTCCTTTGTGTAACCTGAATATTCGTATGTAAAATAAGTACAGGGTGTGACAAAATGATTGCCACCCCCCCTCCCCTGGAAAGGCACTTCCAGTTGCGCTAGAGAATTGCGGTTTTTTGCATTCGATACAGAATCAAAAACCTAGTTCA
>JAQGCX010000054.1:0-35194 GCA_034700205.1 Plectus parietinus
AGCAGGCGTCCCGTCATGGCGCCGGCGCGCGGCAAGGCGATGTGCTCGAGGAAGCTGCGCAACTGCGGGTTGAAGCGAGTCGACTTCTCCCTGCTGATCCGTTTTAGGAACAGGGAGCTCACCTCCACGCTCACTATCTTCATCTCCAGATCCTTCTGCTGCCGCTTCTTCTCGGCCATTTTGTTACGTCGACCGGCTCGTAACAATGCAAGGTAACCAAATGGCTGGACAAATGAAATTGCAGCGAACATGTGAAGCAAATGAAACTGAGTACAACATCGAGTACAACATCGGGAATGATCCCGATTCCGATGCGCATCTATCTCACACATTCACCTTCGTCAACCGATCGAACACTCCGACCCAATCCGCATTCTCGATCGGCTGCTCTCCGTATCAGCCGAATAATGAGACAATTGATTGAATTTATTGATTTTCGAATAGGTTGCCTCGGAAATTGCACTCTGGTCGATAATGAGGAATGAGAATTTTGACATCCCTATCACCCATGCGTGACCATTCTTTGATTCGAAGGATCTCTTCAACTCTTTTCGTTCGCTGCTTCGAATGTTACGGTTGCGTCAGTTTTTTAAATGGTGCGGTATCGGAATGTAAAAATCGGTGCTCATCGAAAAAATAGGGATATCACTGCTTCAACTGAATAATCAAACACCATTTAAGTCGTTCTTGTGTTCATATGCACGTCATATGCAAGTTCCCAAAAGAAGACCAGAGATCGAAAATAATGAGCGAAAGAATCAGCGAGGGCGGTGATTGATAGACATGAGCGACACATCGTGATCGCTTTGATTTACATCTTGACGTGCTACAATAACTTTTGCGGCCTCCCGACGGCCGGATCATTGGTAGAAATTGTCTCATCTAGTTACCGCAAGATTCGTCATTCAGAAACGCTTTGTATTCAGCTGTATTTTTAGTTTTTGACATGACGTGGAAGTTTTTAGCGCCACTGTTTTCACCAGCGAAGCTGCGCCATCAGCATAAGAAATCAGACGGAAGCTGACGTGTTCCAGCTGACAGCAGCAAGTCTTCGGCGGCTGATCGCCCGCAGCTGCCGATTCGTGCTCTCTGTGTGTGACGCGCGACGCACGATGAGGCACGCGTTGGTGTGCACGCTCATCCTCCTCGGCGTCCATTCCTTTTCCTTCGGACTCAATCCACAACGCCAGTTTTGCTTCTTGCCGGAAGAACGAGGCCATTGTAGCGGCGCCGAATCCGCACAGTCGCAGATTCGCTGGTTCTACGACGCCAATAGCGGCAAGTGCCGAGTGTTCACGTACAGCGGCTGTCGCGGCAACGCCAACAACTTCTGGGACGAGCGCCAGTGCGTACACCATTGCCATGGAGCGACCACTGAACGCATCTGCTCAATGGCGGTGGACGCGGGCGGTCCTTGTCAAGGAATGGCCACAAGGACGCGCTACTACTACGAAACGACGGCCAAGCGCTGTCTGCCGTTCATGTTCGCCGGCTGCGGCGGCAATCAGAACCACTTCGTGACTGCGCACGAGTGCCAACAGTTCTGCGACTGGCGTCTGTTCGGCGAGAGTACGGCAGTTCAGCAAGAGAGATCGCAAGCGGCGGAACTGCGCGCGCGTTGTTCGCTGATGCCGGAGCACGGGAGTTGCAATGGTCGATTCATCCAGTGGTACTTTGACACTTACCACAGCCGATGCAAACCATTCGTGTACGGCGGCTGTCTCGGCAATGCCAATCGTTTCGACGACGACCAACAGTGCAACGAAACGTGCGGCGCCAATGTCCTTACTGTTGGCGCATTCGAGTCCATATGTATTTTTATTGCACTCATGTCTTTACATACTCTTCTCTTATATGCCGGTACGTTTTACTGATTTTCACTCTGTCAAACTGAATGAATGGCGGCTGTGCTGAAAAATATTCAACTGGTTCGGCTGGGCCGCTCAGTCGAAATTCTGATTATGCAATGTTTCTAAACTTTTGAGCGTCTGTCAACTAAACTGAAAGAAGGTATCAAATTTCACCAGTTTTCGACATTTTGACTTCTGATGACGCCTGTATCTATGTTCAATAACAAATTTACACTTCCTCGCTGTGGTCAAAAATAGACATTCCACTTGCAAACCAAGCACCAACAAATAATTCATTTTGAGCACTCCGAGCGAATGGCAATGATGTCAACAACCGAACTACACGCACCAAGGCGAGACAGATATGTCGAGCAGATTCAGGTCAACATCGACTGCTTCGTACGAAGCTGTCATAACAAGATTTCAGCAGAGAAAAACAGAACAACACTCTGAAGAAATCATAAAACACAAAATCGCGTAACGAGATATTTCAGAAATCCATAGGATTTACTGGATACTTATTAGTCAAACAGGCCATACAGTGTCCGATTTTCGGATATTTGATGGCATCGATTCCTTTCCTGACGGACTGTTCCAGACCCTCCACAGAGAGATATCGGACGGAGTCGGCGCCGAACTGTGCGGCGATTTCGTCGATGGATTTGTTGGCGGCGATGAGATCTTTGGTGTCGGGAATGTTGATACCCATGAAGCAAGGGTGCATGATCGGAGGCGACGCCACACGAATGTGCACCTGAAACACAGCGGACTGAGAAGAAAAGGGCGATGAGAGCGAACCTCTTTGGCGCCGTGCTGCTTGAGCAGACGCACTATGATGCCCATCGTGTTTCCGCGCACGATCGAGTCGTCGACGAGCACGATGCGCTTGCCCTCCACGTTGTGCGTCAGCACGCCGAACTTGTTGGTGATGCTGCTCTGGCGCAGCTCCGTGCTCGGCTGAATGAACGATCGCCCGATGTAGCTGTTGCGATGTAGCACGTCTTCGTAGCGAATCCCACTCTGCAGCGCCAAAACACATGAGCATGTGGGGGAATCGCACGCGACGCACCTGTTGCGCATAGCCGTGGCTAGCGGCCGTCGCGGAATCGGGCACCGTGCTCACGATGTCGGCGTCGATGTGCGTCTCCTTTGCCAACCGAATGCCGCATTCTCTGCGGACAGAATGCACCGATTGGCCTAGAACATTCTCCGTCCAACGTAAACGTGGATCAAGGGACCGACCTTCGAATTTCGAATCAGATCGCGCGAAGTAGACGTATTCGAAGATGCACAGGGCGGGTGGCGGCAATGGATCGTACTGGAAGCGCTGTTTCACTCCAGCGCGCGTAATCTCGACGATCTCCCCGGGCAGCACTTCTCGTTCGAATTTCGCAAACGACGGCAGCGCACACGACTCGGACGCGACCATGTAGCCGATCGGCGTTTTATTGCCAGTACCTAAAGTGCACGATCAGCGCCTTCACGGCGTCTTCAAACAAACCATTCTTTGGACTCCCCGATGCGGCGATGCTGGAATGCAAAGTGCCGATGCAGAGCGGTCTATTGCCGAACCGATCTCTGATGGCATAGATGCGGTCGAATGTCATAACCAGCAGCGAATAAGAAATGTCCACTTCTCGCACCACAGTCTGCAGCTCCTGCAAAGCGCAATTGATCAACAGTTAAGCGGCATTGAAAATCAGAAAACAAACTTGAGAGATGTCGCCGAGTTCGACGTTTGCGGGTCGAGAAGCCACATTGTCGGCGATGGCTTTGGCGATGATCTGCGCAATCAGTTCGCTGTCCGTGTCCGTCGACAATCCGACGCCTCGTCTCAGAATCTAGAAACGGGACAAGAAACTCGAACGACCGTATAGGAAACCAACAAAGCGACATAAGTGAACCAGTTGAGTGGACTAGCCGTGACACAAATATAGATAGAGAAATTGTGATTTTCGAAGAAAAAAGTAGGGAAGATTGACTACGCACCTCGGAGCGCTTGTTAGCGACATTGACGAGCTCACCATTGTGAGCGATGGCGACGCGACCGACAACGGTGTGCACGACGAACGGCTGTACACAGTTGATCGCGTCTTTCATTCCCGCCGTCGAGTAGCGGTTGTGCCCGAGCATGGCGATCGATTCTGAACACAAAAATTACTGAGACCAGCCCCTCGGCGATCAGACAAACCGTTAAATTTGCTGAGCTCATCCTGATCGAACACTTCCCGAACCAGTCCCCTCTTTCTGACCATGTCGAAGTGGTCGCTATCCTTGCCACGTGTTCCGACCAAGCCAGAACTTTCGGTGCCCCTGTAGTCGGTTGACAGTTCAGCACCAATATCACCTTATAAGGAGAAAACAGTACCTGTGCTGAAGAGCGAGGAGACTGTCGCATGCCAAAGTTGCCAAGCAGCCCAGAGGTCCGTCTGCCGCCAGAATGCACCCGAATATACCGCACATTTTGGAATGTAATGGTGCAGATAAGATCTCTGAAACGGGTCATTGCACGTGGGAGCGATCGACCGGAAAAGAAGGTAAGCGCAGATCGGCTGCAATGACGAAAGCCTTGTACCATTGAACATTGCAAGTGATTCGGGTGAACACGTCACTTTACTGACAGCATGAAACTAGAAGAACACAGCAAGCATGCGGCACTATTTACATCGTATCGTTGGTAAGCGTGACGGAACGTAATAATATAGTACAGCAAAGAGCGGCTCAGAAAAGGACAAGATATATGAGAAAAAAAAGCACTCTTGAGCCATTGGAATCGGTAGTGACTGTTGTAATAGTGGGCAACCAATGCCGCAAACACCAATATCAATCTTATCATTGTTTGAAATAGTGAACCTTCTTGTGACGAACACTAACAGTGATAAAATAGATTCGAACAAAAATATGTTCGTTTTCATTTTAATTTTTTGACCTCTGTTCGGGTGAGCAGGAATTAGTTTTCAGTGTTCGGAACAAGAAGTGCTGACTGACTAATAGTAACACACAGTAAATGGATAAATACAATTTCTGTAGCGGTGACAACTGATAATTTGTCGACGAAACGACCACAATTGTCCCTATCATGTAGAGCGGCACATACATGCTGAATGTACACGACACAGTAATTCATGCAGTGTACATGCCACTGCGGCGATTCAACGCGCGCCATGCGCAATCGACGCCAAATAAATGGAAATCTTGTTCGTGAGAGTCAACGACGGCGCGAAGATATGCAACTCGGGGACTCGTTCAGAAGACGTTTCTCCAGCACCAAACGGCGGCTTATCCGGCAACACCTGCAAATCCTTTTCATCACAGAGTACGGCGGCTTCAACAAAACTTTGAAATCAACGAAACTACTGCTCTTGAACAAGAGTTTAACAAACAACTGCACCTGATAACTGCTGATAATGAAGAACGGAAATGCCATTCCGAACAAGCAGCCGTTGACGACGAAATTGGTCGATATTGACGTGAGCAGAGTCAGCGGTGCGCCAAAACCGAGATAGTACGGCCAATAGGTCTCGATGAGCTTAATGCGCGTCTTGAGCTCGTAGCCGCGTGACATCCACGAGTATTCGAAGCTGTACAGCGCGTACAGCAGCGACAAGTGCACGTAGCTCAGCAGTGGCGCGATGTACGGGATCGGCAGATACGCTGCCGCCATCGACTGCAGCAGAAACAACGTCTCCAGCACGATCGCCAGCACAAAGTCTGCCACTGACCGACTGAAAGCAAACATAAGACAGGTGAACATCAGAAACTAAAAATTGGTCTAAAAAACGTAGCACTGGAACAGATACATACTCGATACTTGAACGGCGTGGGTGTCACATTTACTGAACTATGGGAAAAAGTGAACTTTAATCAGAGCAATAACTTTCATCATTGTGTGCAAAACTACTGAAAAGAAACAAATTTTGGCTACCGGATCATAATAACACGAATCTCGACAAAAGCAAAGAATAGAAATGACGTTACCTGAAAGAAGCCGGTATGGAAGGCTCGAGTCCGCGGTGTTTCAGCGAAGCGCTGGCGATGTCGGCGAACCAGAGTGCGTTCACGACGCGCGACACGAGGAAGACGGGCAGCACTGATAGCGCACCGAGCAAGTCGGATACCCAGCCCGTGTCGGCCGGGTTCCACCTCTGCGAGAAGAAGAGCGAGCACAGCAGCACGCTGAGCAAACGGATAAGAGGTAGTACGATCAGCTGCAGCACGACAATGCACAGAACGTTCAGCCCCACGCACTGTAACACCCTGAAACGGCGCACTTTACTAAAAACATTCGACACAATGTAGGGGTGAACACGAACCGTTTCCAAGCCTGCGGCTTGCGTCCAACTACTTCGCTCTGCTTGCGCTTGGTCGGACTCTCGCGCTCTTCGACGCGCGCGCGTTCGAGTCGTCTGATCTCGAGCACGGTCAGGCCTTGCGACGAGCCGACGGGCTTCTTGGACGTCTCGGTCTTGGGCTGCTTGACCGGCTGGTCGAGTTTGTGCACGACGAGGAAGCCGCGCAGCGAGTCGCGCGTCCCGAACAGCAAGTCGCGGGCCAACGGGACGAGCATGTTGCTCGTTCAGTCACTCACATATTGCGCAAACAGTGCGGGATTCTTCTCTGGCTTTCGTGGAACGCAATGGCGCAAAGTGGCGAGGACGCAAGCACCCAGTCTTCGCACATTAGTCGAGACGTTCGTTCTGCTCCACGGAGCAAGCGACGTCAAATGTCAGTCAAGCGACTCGGTCGGCAATGTGATATCACATGGTAACGTTTCAAACAGAACTCGAAAAAGAATCAGGTTTCATGGAAAGAAAATGATTTATACATCATTTCTTGAGCATCAGCTGCAGCTTATGATCACTTCGACAGGGTGATACTCAATAATAAATTGTGCTACGGTATGTTTTATCATACGTAACGTTGACACTGCTTGCTGCTCGCCGTTTTGTACCTCTTCCAATTCATCTGAAAACACTGTGAACGCTGATCAGATCCCAAACCCCAAGAAAACGAACAGAAATGTGTGCTTAAAACTGAAGAAAGTACCGAAATGGACGATTTAGGCTAGTCCATACGTAGGCGTTCTTGATTGAACAGACAACTTTTTCGCGGGGTGTTGACGAGTCTATGACAATGGTTGATTGCGAATAAACGCGTGCGATTGCAGTGAATTCCTTGTGTTGCACGAAGAACAAGGATGGCGCCGCGCAAGAACAAAGTCAAAGAGGAGCAGCCTGTGGTGACTCTCGGTCCCCAGGCCAAGGAGGGCGAGAACGTGTTCGGCGTGGCGCACCTCTTCGCGTCTTTCAACGACACCTTCGTCCACATCACCGACATTTCCGGTACGCCCTCTCCGACACCCCTCCATGCTACGTGTGGTTTCAGGACGCGAAACGATCGTGCGCGTGACGGGAGGCATGAAGGTCAAGGCCGATCGCGACGAGGCGTCGCCCTACGCCGCCATGCTCGCCGCCCAGGACGTCGCCGAGCGCTGCAAACAGGTGAGCGTACATAGCTATTCCTGCTCTAATCGGCGGAATTGTAAAGGCGATGGAAATTGCAGAGCAGAAGTTGGTCAAATTTCCGTTGCCACCAATGTAGCACCAATAAATTAGCATTGCAGCAGACGTGCCATTAATAGATACTTAGTACTGCACGGTTTTGATCACTGATATTCTTTCTTCATTAAAAACTCATTTGTGATAAGGCTTGCTTAGGCTCCTATTCCTGAAGGTTTATCTCGCTCAAATTCTTGATTCTGAAACTGGTTTAAATCCGTTAAACAAATTAAGTTATTTAAAACCAATGAATGAAAGATGCTCACTTATGGGATTTTCAACCAGCGGTAGCTAACTGTCATTACTTACAGCTCGGCATCAACGCCCTGCATATCAAGCTGCGAGCCACTGGAGGCACGAAAACCAAGACGCCCGGTGAGTAGCTGCAGCAATTTTGACAACTTTTTCATCATCTAGTTATATTTTCGATGTGTTCTTCAGCTTTGATATTATTACGTTGACATCATGCAATGTTGCGTGCTTTTTTTAAACTGCACATTCTTCCAGGTGCACGGTTCGAAAATTGAGAGTTGGGTACTATTTTTGTTTCGCTGATTATCGTCTGAATTTTCAATATTTTTTAAATGGTCGGTTTTTTCGCAAGGAAAGTTTCATCGAAGGTGTCCCTTTCGGACAGCCATATTATTAGTCACATGCACAACAACCACAATCAGTAAAATTATGAAGCTGATGGACAAATTTGCTGGCTTCATATTCATATCGGATTACTATTTAGGATTTACTCGTCACCGTGTACCGTACCTCTTGAAAGCTCTGTTAACGATGTTCTGTTTGTTCAGGTCCTGGCGCTCAGGCGGCGTTGCGGGCGTTGGCGCGGTCGGGTATGAAGATCGGACGCATCGAAGACGTGACGCCGATTCCTTCGGACTGCACGCGTCGCAAGGGCGGTCGCCGCGGTCGTCGTTTGTGATCAGCTTGTCGACTCAGAGTTCCGTCGCTTGTCCTCGAATGCGATCATAGGTTATCTCTGACCGTTCTCTGCACTCTTGTGCACATTTGTTGCGTTGATTAAACGATCGTTACGGTTCTGTCGCTTTTTCCAACGATTGACAGCAAGTTTTTGTCAAGAATTTGTTGAAAACATTTCCCATGCATTGGCGCGCGTTTAGGGTTGCCAGACCTACTGGCAGTAGAATACTACTCTGACTAGACGAGCACTCGATAAAACAGACATGCTGAGCCAAGTCAGTAAAATAATAAGGGGGAGTAAGCTCTCAATTTTGGCTAAAACTCGAAAAATCTACTTTTCTACATTGGAAATTTGGCAGCCCTACGCGCGTTGACGAAATCCAAAATGACCTCCACGGTGCCAGGTGCCTACCACTGAAGAGGATAGTGAGGTACGGTAGCGTGTTTACTGTCGAAGTCAATGTACTTCAGAAAGAAGAATGTACGCACGCCTCGGTGAAGTACGCGAATTCGGTGATGTATCTCGGTTTGCAAAAGATTTTTGCTCAGCTCCTTTTTCGACGCTCACAAATACTTGATCGCGATATGATAGCTGATGCTATCCTGAATGAAGTTCATTCAAATTTAGTTCGGCCGGTAACCGAGCGCGCGGGAGAGTAAATACGGCGGTCGCTAGCGCTTTAGGAGTTTGTGGCCTTTGTTGCTCTGTTTGTGACTAATCAACCCCGAATTCATCAACGGGAACAATTGAACTGTAAAAGTCAATCTGCAATTTGTGGTGAGTATTTTTTGTTTTCGTATTTTGGTGGTCTCTGTAATTCGTAACTGTGCAGAAAAAAATTGCCGATCGATGGTCTTTTGGGACATGAAATTGATAAGGCGATGTAAATTGATAAGGTTTATAGAAATTGATAAGGCTTATAGAAATTGATAAGGCTTGTAGAAATTGATAAGGACACGCCTGTAGAAGGCGATCTCTTCTTGAGGCATAAGACAGCCAGTAAGAGGAATCGCTGGACCGCGGCGGTTATAAATTTCGCTGCGATATAAAAAAAATCGCTGTCTTTCAGTCTGCAAACGATGTCCAGCAGTCGCACGTTTCGAAAGAGCGGTGCAGGGAGAGATGACGAAGTGAAGACGACGACGAAGATAAAATCCATGTTCGACTCCAGTCAGCAGAGCGTTTGTGTTGTGCGCGCCGTCGTCACCTTCACCGACAGTTTGAAACGCGGCTTCGGTCTGGCCTGGAGCTTGTCGACGGGCAAGCTGTACCTCAACTCGTATCTGATGAACAAGCACGGCAACAAAGCCGTCAAGGAAGGCGACTGGATCGAAGCGGTTGTCGTGTGGACCGAGAATTGGACGGTCAAATCCATGCACCGCATGGAAGCGGTTGTGGAAACGAAGGTGGAGACCATCGCGCAGTCCATATTTCTCGAGGTTTTTTCTGTGTATTCGCGCATGCGAGTCCAATATGCAACTCTGTTAAGGTGAAGACGACGGTGGTGGTCGGCGCCGTGCAGCCCGAGTACGCCGTCTGCTTTTCGGAACTGTTCGGTCGCGTCGTCGTTCACTACGAGTCGCCCGAAAGCGCGTGCAACGGTCGGAACCGGCTCGAGTCTGGCGCCATGTTCAACGCGACGTTGACGACGCAGCGCTGTGCCGACTCGTTCGGCTGCGAGTGGACTGTGAAGGAGTTGGTGGACAGATGCGACGGCTACGCTTTGCCGCCCACCATGCGTTTTGTCCACGCGACGATCGGCGAGTTGGCCGAAGACTCGTGCGCCATGACGACCGACGACGGCGACGTGCTCGCCTTCGAGAAGTTCGTCTACACGGGCAATGGAAAACCGAAACCGGATGATCGCGTTGCGGTGCGCGGTTGCGTTTCTTGCGGTCGTTGATTGTGCGACGATTGCAGGCGTACGTGTGCCGAGACACCGCCGACAAAATGCGCGCCGTCGGTGTGCATCCGGCTGAGAAACGCGTGACGTCCGTCCAGTTGCGCACAGCTCCGGTCACCAACTCCGAAAAAGGGGAAGAAGAAACGGCTCAACTGCTGCACGATCTAGAGAGCGTTTTTTCCGATTGCGCTACCGACGACGCGAGCTCTGACGACCGAGCCGAACCCGAACAGAGCCATCAATCCGAGATCTTCGCCAATCAGCATGTTCGTTCGTTCGTTCGTTCGTTTCTCTATGACTCGTCTATGTAACTATTCGACGGTTTAGAAGTTGGAATCTTCAACGACCGAAAGCTCAGATGGATCTACGACTCAACTGCATTGGAATGAAGTAATGCTTTGCTTCCACGCTAACGTAATTTTAATGCCGAAAACTGTTTAGATTGTGTACGACGACGCCCACAACGGCATCAACATTCCCGCCGAATCTCTCGTATCGCGTTTTTTCACTTGTTGCGCACCGCGACGTCGACTATTGCTTGAATGTTTCTCTAGGAGATTGAAACGCAAGGGACGCCGCAGGATAGCACCTCCGGTTGCTGCGAAAGTCCCGGGCGGAACTGCCGGGCGAAGGCGCTGCTGTCGCGCGTGATGGAGTGCAAGGGCATGGTCGAAATGGTCGCCAAAAGAGACGCGACGCTCATGGCCGACCTCTTCCACTTCGTACACGATCATTGATCGGCTGTTTGTCATTTCACGGCTCGTCAATAGCTGTTTACTAGCTTCATCTTATTCAATACGATGGAGACGAGTTTGGACAGTCCCGCTTCAGAGTACCGTCTGCTTTTCATTTTCTACAATTGGGTAATTTGTAAGGGAGCATAATCTGGCGGTGTCGACGATTGAGGCCGCTACTGATTTGCGATCATATGGCGCTTCTCTGTTCTTTTTCTGAGATGTTTGTCGTATACGTAGTTGTAAATATTTGTCTGGCACTCATAGGTCTTACGGTTTTTTTTCTGTATATTTACTTTGGCCATGAAATGCAAGTCGGGACGGAGCGATTCGTTTTACTCAGTTGCGAAGAATAGCAGATTCCGTATTGAGTACTAAACAAATGGAGAATGGAACAATGGAGTGAGGGCGAGCGATGGATCGAGATGGACGATGTGTCAGCGCGTCCGCCGCCTAATGGGAAGAAGTGGCTTTCCCTCGTGATCCCTCTGGATGCGCACCTCAGCGTGCTGCGTGTAAAGGCCGAGCGCTGATGGCGACCGGCCGGCCGGAAGATGGACGGCGCTGGTCGACCGGTCGTGTGGCGCATGCGCTCCCACTCTCGTGCGATCATGTTCTGCACGTCGGCGGGCATCAGCACTGGGCGCTGCTGGTCGTTCGAGTCGGAGTGCCTGACGCGTCCACTGCCGGGCCGCGGGCGAGTCCGGGCGCTCGACGATGGACGTGACGAAGCCTTCGGCGCTCGTCGGTGCGGGATACGAGCACGCGGTTCTGGAAGTGCCGGATGCCGAGCCCGAGCCGCGGTCCGCCCCGCTGCCAGTCGATGGGCACCGAGTGGTAGCTAAACCCGTCACGTCTGTGCACCCGCCGCATGCGCTGCAGGTACTCGAGCGTGGCACGACGTGGTACGCCGCAGCACGATCAGCTGATTCGTCCACCCGCGTCGCAGCAGCTGCCGCAAGTGGTCGATGGCGCAGCGGCTGGTCGTTCAGCTCGACGATCATGTCGTCCACATCCAGTCTATCGACCGCCGCCGAGCCCGGATACACGCTCGTCACTCTCAGCTAGTCGTTCACCGTTGGGCCCAGTCCGTTCTCGATCGCCCGCTCCACCACCACACGTTCCTCGCCCATGTCGTCTTCGTCGCTCGACAGACCAGCCAGTACAACAAATGCAAAATGACTGATACCTCTGAGCAGATATGGGCAAGGTCAAAACCCAGGGGGGAGGGGGATTTAGTACCAAATTTTTTTCAGAAACTCCCATTCTATCCAGTGCTTGTCTAATTTTTTTCGCCACTACGGGGCGAACACGTTTTTTTTTCGCCTGGGGATATCCCCCTCCATCCCCCCCTGCCCATGCCTGCCTTAAGCAATGGGCCACTCAGAAAGTGGACTATCACAGTTATATCTGGAGATTATCGGTTTCCATTGTGTCACACATTGCTGCTGGTGTTTTAACATTCATTCAACAGCGAATTCTCTTCAAGCTTTCGAGAAGCCAAATAATACAAAGTATGACCGATACGCAGGCAGGCGATCGAATCACTGATATCACAATGGAACAAAGATGGCCTTCGACTAGATAACAAAGGTCTCGAACAGTTCACAACAGAACAACGGCACTTGCACAAAGATCGCTGATAAGGAAAACAATCGAGACACAAACAATTCCAAAACGAGACCAAACGAAGGTTGACGGCCTAAGTGGAGGAGACGATGCGGCCGTAGTGATCCATGGAGGTGATGCAGTTGCCGTCCGAGACGACCATTCCGCTGCGACTGACGTGCACTCGCTTGACGCCGCGCTTCACGTACGACTTTTCGTCCTCCTGCAAGCGCCAATGAAGACGGCGAAAGAGACTAAGAGAACAAACCTGGACGGCCATGTCCACAAAGTGGGTGCGCACGTGGGCGGTGGCGCGAGACGGCGAAAAGTGCAGATGGCGAGGGCGACAGTTGACGTCCACGTCGCCCGATCTCTCCTGTCGAATGTACACGCCGTTGACATTGACCACCACCGTGCCGTCCTCGCGGCGTTCGTAGTGCGCGCGCTGGACGATCTCGTCGCACAGTTGCATCATCTGCAGCCACACGCAGTCACTACAGAAAGAGGAACACACCGACCTGCTCGCCCGTCTGCGACTCGGCGTAGAACAGCTGCAGACTAAAGTCGGTGTCGAGATTGGGGAACTGCAAACGGTCGAGCGGAATGGCGGAAGTTCCTTTGAGCGTGGACGACGACACCAAGTACGCGTCGCTCGAGTGCTTCATCGTGAACAGAACTCCCTGCGAACCGAACACCGCCGCCTTGTCCCCCACTGAAGCGCCGTACTCGAGGACCCGAAGTACAGTGCGCACTCACCGAAGGAGCTGTACACCTTGGTGTCTTGCTGGTAGATGCGCGCGTCGTGGTGCAGAATGCACGAGCTCGTGCCGCGTCCGTTGCTCGCCGCCTCAAACGCAACCGTCAGCCGACAATAGTCCCAAAGAAAACTGACCGCAAATTTTTCGTTGCAGACCACGCGGATGGCTTTGTCGACGGCGATCTCGACGATCACGTCCTGATGCAGCAGCACCGAGATCGTACCCGTCGGCGCCACGTACATGAGCGGGTAGTTGACCGCCGGGCGACGCATCGGAGGTCCGCCGCCCATCGCCATCGACGGAGCGCCCATCGACTGCCGCGGCTGCTCCACCGCCAATTCCTCCATCTTCGCGTCTTTTTTCTTCTCGTCCTCCTCCTTGGCGCTCTTGATGATTTCCATCGGCGCCATCGCTTTGTCGCCCGTATCCACCGATTCGTCCGCGCCCGTCGAGGAAATGTCCGACATTTCTCTTTCGGCGATCAGAGCAGCTATCATTGACAATGCAAAAAGGTTTGACAAAAGACAGACTCTGACCGACTTTGTACGAACAACGACACAACAGTGACCACCCACGTTGAACTGTGGCTTTTTAATGGCCACCCTCAGCGCCGTTCTGATTGGTTGACAAACACTGTGGTGCGCGCCAAATTTGAACCTACCTAATGCCATTGTCGAAGGAGCATGCAATTGTTGCTCCTCATCTTTTTGTGTCAGGAAATGGTCTTTGGCAATTTTCACTTAGTCTCTCGGTGTCGATTTGAGTTGCATCGGTTTCCTTCGTAGACAGGCCCGGCTTATAGGTGGGCCTTTTGGACCTTAAGGTCCTGGGCCCCCCCGGTCATCCACGTGTAAAGGGGGGGGGGCCCCGGCCGCCAAAAGAGGGCCCCAAACGACAAAATACTAAGATATATGCAAAATTTTCACGGTTGGTCGGTTGGTGGTTCCGGCGGTTGAAAATGCAAAAGATTTCGCCTGCGGCTGCTGAACAACCCAAAAATTTTCGCCTACGGTGGTTGAAAACGCAAAAATTTTCGCCTCCGGCGGTACCTAAGGCCCCCTCAAGAAAAAAGGTCCAGGGCCCCCCAAACCCTTTAGCCGGGTCTGTTCGTAGGGGGGTACATAGCTTTATCGATGTTCGATGGCATCGGTGGAAGACAATGGATCAATTTATTTGTCAGTCACCAGTTTACGCGATCAATTTTACGAGAGATGGGAGGTGTTCCAAGACCGAAAAGTGTGGTCGTTCAGGGTCGGCGGGCGGCGCGGATTTGGCGGAGGAAGTCGGCCGACAACATGGGCGAAGGGCCGCACAGTCGACGGCTGTCGGGTGGCGAGGGCGGCGGTCGGTAGATCTGCACCGTGCCGCGCGTCTTGAACTCGCTGAAGCTCAGCGCGCTCGTCGACGAACAGGCCGTCGACTCCGAGTCGATCTGTCGCTGCAATATGGCCGACAGCTGTCGCACGAAGCGCGCTCTTCGTCCTCCGTCCTCGGCACTGAGCGACTGCACTGGTGTCAACGCCAACGCCATCGCAGACTCGGCGCCCTGCTGCTGCTGCTGCTGCGCCGTCTCGAGCACGCTCAGCGACCGACTGCGCATGGGAACCACTGTCTGCTCCGTATTCGAGCTCTGCAGCGTCGATGAGCGCGACGTCGCACCGCCTGGCAGTGGATGAACCTCGAAGGCGATCGTCTGACCCGAACTCGTCACCGACGGCTGCGTCGACAGTCTCTGCGTCTCGACGG
This sequence comes from Plectus parietinus, assembly GCA_034700205.1. Classification (NCBI taxonomy): domain Eukaryota; kingdom Metazoa; phylum Nematoda; class Chromadorea; order Plectida; family Plectidae; genus Plectus; species Plectus parietinus. The sequence goes on from JAQGCX010000054.1 coordinate 15,089, forward strand.
TCGACTCTTCGTGCGGCAACAGCAACGACGACCAGCTCGGTTTCTTTGACGACGCATTGCGCTGCACCACGGGTGACTTGCCGACGGACTGGTTGAAGGACTCGTGCTTGACGGATATCTGTTCGACGGACGTCTGCACGGTCGCGTCGTCCTGCCGCTTGTTGTTCGCCTGCCGCTGGGTGTCGACCGGCTGGACGTCTGTGTGAGTGGCGTAGCGGACGAGGCGCGCGGCCCACAGAGCGGCGTGCTGCCCGCGCACTCGGAGCGTCACTCGTTTGCCGGCCTGGTCGACGACGTGCAACAGGGCGAGCTTCTGCTTGATGCTGACGGTCACCTTGCGCGCGGAGGCGAGCGCGTACACACGGCCGGCGTGCAGGGAGCGGTATACGATGAGGTGTCCGGCGGCGTTGAGCACGACGGTGCGCCACGACCAGTGCCGATGCAGCCAACGCGTCCGCCGCCGCAGCTTCTCCAGCGACGCCACATCCGCGCCGGGCCAGAGCTCGGCATCGCGCTCGTCCGGTAGCTTGGAGTACGAGTCGGTGCCGAAGAAGCGCATGTCCGCACACACGGCGACACTGACCGGTCGATGCGTTCACAAATGGAAACAATGGCAAACATTCCCGATGTCAATGATCGTCCACTCAATGACTCTGCGACTGAGTGAACTGCGAAATAACTTACGACTGAGGTGTAAAATGACTGCTATATACAGCGATAATATGCTTCATTTTATTGACAGCGGACGTCATATTGGCACAGAAAGCGGGGAATTGAATTATCCAACATCAATTTGATCACATGGACAACGCAGGAAGGTTCGAGATTGAAACATAGCTTCAGCGATCGCAGTAAACAATAGATATCTTCGTACAATGCATGCAGACTTCAAAAAACACCCATTGACAATAGTACCAACCAATTCGTAACCGGATTTACTCAAAACAAGAACAAGTTGGTTTTTTATGGCAACTGACGAGGGACCCAACGACGGTACATACCATAAAAATTTTCATGTACTCACAAATCAACAGTTGTGACTGCAATTGGTGTAAAATGGAACATGAAAAGTAAAAGATAGGACGTGGGGTTGAACAAGCGATCGAAGGCTAACAGAAAATGCCAATCAAAATAATCATTTGTCGTCGTGAAACGCACTTGTCAAATATGCAAAAGATTCAATGAAAGCTAGAAGTAATGTGAATACCATCATGGATCAGAGAGTTGAAATTGAGCCGTCGATTGCGCATGCAACAAACTTTACATCACGAAAGGACAGACTCTTTCGCGAACTACGAGAGAGAGAAACGAGAGAGATCGGGACGAGAACCGATAACTGCGCTCGCTACAAATCATCGGGCGTATGGGACACTTTGGGCAGCCAAGAGCGGATCGACGACCGGCGACGACCGTCGCCAGTGGCAGCCGACGGCGGCACCAGGTCCAAAGCAAACTCGATCGGTTGTTCCGCCTCGCCACTCGTTCGCGCAGTTGTAATCGACTCCGTCGACTCCTCACACAGCGTTTGCGCGCGACGGAAGCGGACTGTTTGTCCGACTGCTGCCGTCCTTGATGAAGAAGCGGAAGCTGCAAAGACTATTTCAACAACAGCACACCGCCGCAAACTCGACAAGAATGACCGAAACCCTAAAAGCCCATCGATTCATGCCGGGCAAACCAAACCGGGATTATTTGAGAGAGGAAAAGAAGCATGCTGTAACTGCGGATCACCTAGTACGGTATGGATAGAGGAAGCCGCAGCGGCCGCCGCTGCGAGTTTTGTTAGTGACCGCCATCCATGGCATGAAGACACACTGACCCAGCGCGTCAAAACGGCGACACCAGCTTGGTCCAGAGCGGTGGACGCTTGCCGCGCTCGTGTGAGTTCAGCTGCAGACGCCGCACACTGTCGCGCAGAGGGAACTCGTCGCGCACTGCCGCCGACAGCTCATCGTCGTCGGCTTCAGGATAGCAAAGATCCACCCCCACGGTGGCGCCTTCGTCCATTTCAAGGTCAGAATGAGACTGGTCGTCGCTGTCGTCAGCGACAGCCGCTGCAAGCCAGGACTCAACACCACTACTGCCAATCCTAACTGTTCGGTGCAAGAAACGTGCGGCAAAGTATCGAACGAAAGAATGCAACATATCTACTCACAAGACGACGAACATGCAGGCGGGTTGGCATCACTAGTGCCGTCGCGTCGTCGTTTGAAACCCCAAGAGAAACTAAAATCGTCATATGAAACAAAAATAATACAACAATAATACCATACGGACAACATCGAAAGCCACAAGTCAGGTAATAGCAAGTCGCGATCGCATGAATCACTGTCGATTACGAATCACCCCTTTATCAAGATATTGTGTGAATGTAAAAAACCGGTCCCCTTTTCAACAGGACACGGAAAACAGTTGCAGAGTGGTGGGACAATTTATTTCGGCTGATTGAGCGGAACGCGACATGACTGTCTTACGTCGACGACAGTGATCGCTCGCCCGACAAACGAAAAATAAACCTGTCCAAAGTATCGATCAGTCCGCCAAAAGACGGACCCTCTGACGGCCAAGCACTGGACAGACAAGGAAGGGTAAAAATCAATACGTACAACTTGCGAACGCCGCTGTCCTTGCGCTGGTACTTCCAGGGGAAGAGCTTCTCTTCCGGCTCCCGATTGATCGGTCCGTAGACGAGTAGCTCCTCATCGGCAGCCGGCAATCTGAAGCAAAGCAGTTTATCACATCCGACAAGTGCAGAAACGTACTTGTCGGTCGAAGGGGTGGGTTGTGGACGCAGCTGTTCGAGCTCCTCCTCCAATTCCATGACGCGCGCTTTCAAGGAGTTCTTCTCCTGCAGCACTTCGCGCAGTTCGGCGAGAGTGAAGCGCGGCGTATTGTCGCGGTCATCCTTGTCGCGCTCTTCCGCCTGAAAGACGCGCAGTTATTGCGATTATCGTCGCAATGGTCGTTGGAGCGAAGACGGGCATTAACGAGCAACTCTACGTGCAACACATTTCGCTAACGGTAAGCGGACAGACGAACGACCGACGAGCGGCAATAATTCCCAGTCACCGTCATGCGCATTAAAAACACGACAAATCCATGCGCAAAAAACTACGTGCGCCGACAATTACCAAGCGCGGACGATTCGCAGCACAAGCCAGACCCTGACGCAGAGGAAACACGGGTTGAGAAGGACCGACGGCCGGGGTCCGGTCGGGAGGCGCCGTATTCGGCAATGCTTGATTCGTCGAGGGCAATGCAGGTTGGAGCTGAAAAAGCGGCCGGCAACGCGCCGCGGTCAGTTAAGACCGGTACGGTCAAGCCGAGCAAGCACACGGGAGCATTCTCACACCGGCGGCACCCACTCCGATGCGGACGTACCTGAATCTGTTCGTAGTCTTTGCGCGCTCTGTCCGTCTCCGCGAGTCGATGTTGCAGACTGATCAACTGCTCTTCGCGCGCTTGTAGCTGACATATCAGTTCAGACTTTTCCTCAACCAGCACGCGTCCCTGGTTCTGTATTGCTTTGCTTTTGCGTTGCAGCTCCTTGTTCTGCCTGCTCAATTTCTCGACGTCGTTTTGCCACTGAAATAAGGATGTACACAAAAACAACTGATGTGTGTAAATGGAATGTGGTGGACCCCTCTCGCTCGGAGCGAGAAATAGAGATGATTGACGATGTGAGCGCGCCCGAGCCGCATAAAGAGAGACGGCCTCGCACGGGTCTCCAAGCGACTACCTAATCGGCAACAATTTTCTCCCAAAAGACCAGCCGAATCCGATACAACCGCGCGCCAACGACTCCCTTTCCCCTTTCCCGACGGCCACGACGTCGCCGTCGCATCGCCGAGGGTCGAGTAGGTGGCTCAATGTTCCCTCCTCTCCCTCTTCGACCGCCGCAGCCGATCGATACATGGCTCGACGCAGCTAATCGCTCCAGCCGATGGCGCAGATACATACGCGCGTCGTCCCCCGTCGATGAACAAACAGTCTCACGCACGTTCTCCAACTCGGCCGTCTTCTCCTCGAGTTCGCGCTGCAGCTGTTTGATTTGGTCCTTGTGCTTGTCGGTCTGTTCCCGAAGACCGACCATCACCTTGATGTCTTCATCGCGGCCGGCTGAACTAAGAGACGCGTCAAAGACGGCACGGATAAGGCATATTCATACAGGAAATGGGACTCGGCGGTTCTTGGTCGCTCAAACTTGCGCTCAAATGTTTGTTTTCATTCTGCAAACTTTTGACCATCGACCACAAGTCGTCGATCTCCTTTCGATAGTTTTCTTCGACTTGCTCGAGTTCCTTCAAAGATTGGTATTGCAATCGGACACCAACGGGGTTTTTGCCACGCACTCGTTCAAATTTGACTTTGCCTTCCATTTTCGCTTGTTTTTCACTCTCCAATCGATCGAGCGTTTTCTTGAGCGTAACGATTTCCTCATTTTCCCGTTCGTTGCTACTGGCTAGCGCCTCCAATGTTTCCAATGAAGATATCACCTACAATTGCTCCATCATGACAGATGGCTTCGACATTGTAACACCAATCGGGAAAATTGATCTCGTTCAATTGCACAATTACGCAGATCATTGTTTAATTTGAAGAGAATCGCAGGTAACACAATCTCATGGAAAAAATGTCAACAAAATCAAAGAGAAAAACGAATTTTGAACATGAAATAATGAAAAGAAAAGAGATATTGGGCAAAAAGTGCAACGAAATGGTTGATTAAGTGAAGCAAACACGGAAGCAAGGGTGTTCGATCATCATCACGAAAAGATGGATGGTCGACGAGCTAACCGCATTTCAGAATAGCATTAATACGACAAAGACGGATGGCTGTGTTACCTTGGGCATGAGCGTGCGCACACACTCGGTGCCGAACTGATCGATGAGGCGCTCGAAATCTTTACCGATGGCGGCGGCCAAGTCGTACACGTCGACGACGGTGATGTGGCGCGACGGCGACGAGCTGGGCGAAGACATCATGCTGCCCGCCGACCTGGACGACTCGAGCACGGCGACCATGGACTCTCGCGTCTGCAGCGTCCGTTCGCGTTAATACAATCCTCCGCCGCTCATTCAGACGCGCGCCCGTGACGTCACCGAGTCCCTATTGGCGACGCGGCGCCTTTCAGGCGTCTACCACATCAGGCGGCTCATCCCGCCCACCCAGCGAGCAGTCGACCATCGCAACTGTCGCTCGCTCACATAGTCGGTAAACAAACCGCCGATGCCGTATCAGCAGTCGCAATAAGTGAGAAAGAAGGCGCCGCAAACCATGTTCACAAACATTATTGCCAGCGCCACAGCACTTCCGCAAATTCAGGGCGATGCGAAAATGATCGTAATGCAACATGGTGCCTGCCACGCAAGCACAATTTGCTGACAAAAGCGCAATAGCGACAGTTCATGCGACCGTGTCGTATTGACGCAAGAGCAACCTGCTGACGCTCCCGAAACACCAGTGAATAATAATTCCATTGAGCAGCAGTGACTCACACTCGCAGACACGTCCCAGTAGCAGCAGCTGGCGATTATATTGGCCATTGGTTTCCGAAACAAGGTTAGACACAGCCAAACACAAGCCACAAAACTCGGACAAACTACCAAACCACAAAGCATTGAAGTTGGACATTACAATGAGCTGAACGAGGATGCGACCCCTGAGGTCTGTCAGTCACCTGTACCCGCAGTCAGTCAGTCAGTCAGTCACTCCAACTGTTTCTTCTTTCGGTCGCCCACACGTCGACCAATGAACAGCGGAATGCGGTGAATGGCGTGCTCGCAGCAGAGCGGGGACGGGGGGGACAAGATCGATTCCGGTTTTCTTCTTTTCGCTGTTCGTTCACCACGCGCACACAACACAAATCTGGTCGGATCCAAATATCCAGAACCGGCACTTCGATCCGCTGACTGAAAAAGACAGAAATATTGTTCCTACTCGCCATAAATAAACGCAGTCTAGTATAGAAAAATTTAAGTAAAATATCTTTGCTTATTTTCCGTGCAACTTTAACAAAGAACGAATGAGTTTTTAGTTTTAGGGTCAATATGATAATTATTTTTTTTGCTGAATCGTCTAACTATCTGGCAAATATCTCAGTACCGTAATATTCGAAGCAAACGTGTCGCAAGCAGCAAAAATGAGAGACTGACTGCTGCTTAGTTCTATAGACTGAAATTCCTTGTAACCGCATCTTTGTTTTTGCAGATCAAGAAGCGAACTGAAAATGGTCGGTTGGTGGGTGGCGACGACGCTGCTGGCGAGTCTGCTGTCGTCGACGTCGGCATACTTTATCAACATCGACGCGAACGAGGAGCAGTGCTTCTTCGATCGCGTCACATCGGGCACCAAGATGGGACTCATGTTCGAAGTGGCCGAGGGCGGATTTCTCGACATCGATGTTAAGGTCAGCCAAGTTCTTCATCGCTACCCATTGGCTACAAGCATTTTTTGAAAATTTGCACAAGTTCGAAAAATTTTGCTCATTCATTGCTCCCATTTTTTATTTTTGGCATATTTTCTCGAATTGAGCCCTCTTGGTGTCAGTGCCCGTGGATTTTAAAATTTATAAATCATTTTGCAGACATAGAAATGTGATGCGCGCTGTTGATCACATGTTCTCTGATATGATGACGATCAGTTATTCGGTTACAGATTGTCGGACCTGACAACAAAGAAATCTACAAGGGTGAGCGCGAGTCTTCGGGCAAGTACACGTTCGCGGCGCACATGGACGGCGTCTACACCTACTGCTTCAGCAACCAGATGTCCACCATGACGCCGAAGACTGTCATGTTCACGATGGACGTCGGGCCGCACCCTCAGGCGCCCGGTTCACCGCCGGAATCTGGACAGGAAGGTGCGTAAGAGTTTCGCCACAGATCTCCGTTCCACTGCGTTCTTTGCAGTCGATCACAACAAGTTGGAAGAGATGGTGCGCGAGCTGTCGACGGCGCTCACTTCGGTTAAACACGAGCAGGAATACATGGAAGTGCGCGAACGAGTCCACCGATCGAGTCAGTCGCGTTTTCGTGTGCTCCTTCAATGCCGTTCGTTTCAGTCAACGAAAACACCAACAGCCGCGTCGTCATGTGGGCCGTATTCGAGGCGCTTGTGCTCGTATCGATGACGCTAGGCCAGATCTACTATTTGAAGAGATTTTTCGAAGTGCGGAGAGTTGTGTAACCCGTTCGGCTCGAGTGACTTCCACCGTTGTTTGTTCGTTCGTTGTCGTTATTGGTTGGGCCAAACTGCCGTAATAATATCGTCATAGGCACTGTATTTTAGCTCGTTATTTTTGATATCTTTTGGCTAAAGACGAGAAACAGGGGCTGCACATTGATGATCGATAAAATGCCTATGCTGAATTCAGTTGTTCACGTCAATTTGTCTCGGCTAACTGTTGCTCTGTGAAGGTGATGAGGATTTGTCGTAATTTATGCCGGTACGATAAACAATTTTTATTTGGTAAACGCGTGATGAACTGCAAAAAAATTGAGTGGAAGAGTTATGTAGTGTCTTTGTCTGCATTGAGAAGGTATCGTTCCCAACTGAATTCGCGGTCGACTTCGTACGTGTGCTCAATGGCCGGTGGTTCCTGAAGTACGAGTCCGCCTTCTTCGAGGGCTTGGAAGAATGCTCGCAACTGCAGAAGAAAGACCGTTAGATACAGCAGTATCTCACTTCTCATCACCCGTTCACTGCGCTTTAATTCGTCTTCCTCCACGCCTTTCAACGCAAAATGAATTCCATACTGCAAACATCTGGATGCCAAAACGCGACCGATATTCATGGCTGCGCAGACATCACTCCCACTGAAAATAATTCGCCTTTGCAAAACAAGTGGTGAATCCTGTACCTGTAAAGCTGCTTGGCGATTGGCCATTCGCGGGTGGACGCAGAAACAACGACGCCGTCTTGGAAGTGACGGACGTGGGCCTCGGTGACCTTGTGAGAAGTGACCATCTCGGCTCTAGAAAAGAAGGAAACAATTGAGCAATGTTAATTGGGGTATGCGTAGAGCAAACGGTACCTGTAGATAAAGGATCTATGCTGCTTGTTTTTCTCAAACTGATATCCAGTCGGAATTCGCTGATAGCCCAAGCGTTCCACATTCCTCGGGTTTCGCACCACGAGTCGCGGCATAAATCGGCTCATTGCGCTTGAAAATCATTGATTTTGAGTCATTTTGTTGCCAGTTGCTGCAGATATGTCGCCGCACAGGGGCATCACCGAGACAATGATTTGCTCGACAACAACAGTAGACAACGTAAGAATAAAGCTTTTTATTCTCGGTTTGACGTGCATATGGGAGAAGCCATTGATTCGGGAGGTCACTTCAAAGCGGATAAGCATCTAGTGCACCACCGACGACTGCGGCCGAAAGAAACCGTTTCGCGATTGATAAAGTGCGCAAAGATCCACCGACCAAATCATACAGCATTCTTCTGTGAACCAGAATTTAGAAACGTGTGACACAGGAACATACTGATTGAAGCGAAAGCAACGGGAGGGTGACTACCTGGTGCTGCACAATTGAAAAACGACAACTAGTACGTCACTGAAATGAACAAAATCTCACTCGTCCGAAATTATCAAAATCTAATTTGCTTGGAAAGCGATCATCGGTCAACGAATAGCGCCTAATACTGTACAATTTTTGCGTCAGCAACAGCTTGAAGATGAGGGCCGGGTGACAAAAACGAAGACAAGCAGAGGAATATCACACGGGACAGATCGAATTCGGTCGGACTACGCACAACACGATAAACGACGGACAATTGCAACATACTGTTGAACTAGGTATTCCGTCGCTTCGACTAGCAAGCACTGACCACCGAATACAAAATCACACCAATCACCAGTATCGCCTTCTGACCAAATCCGAGACGGACCCCCACATCGCTGTACGCGGACGCATGCATAATCACAAGAAAACGAACACATATGATGCCAATTGAGAACTCCATCAATACAGTACACAATAATTTGACGGCAGGTTAGACGTATCGCCCATATGGAGCAACGGAGAAGTTACACAATGACTCGCATCAACAATTCCACGCGCTAGATTGAGCCAGAAAGGATGAAGTAGAAAACTAAAGATATGGGAATTTCGGGTGCTATCGAGCTCCACGACTATCTAACCGTGCCGGCAACTTCTGCCGTCCGAGCGCGAACGCTCTACACCCGACAATCGTTGATTGTGCGCACAAGGTACAGTTGATTAGTTCGTCGGCGCTTTGATGCAAATCTTTCCCGATCAATTGACCGTCGTCTCTTCGTCCGTCTTTTCGTACGTCTGGTCGGACGACGAACCGGCTGAAAGCGAATGGATGTTCAGCACGCCGCTCGGCCAACCGACACACCGTTGGAGACGCGGTCGCTCGAAGGCACTGGCGCATAATGGGCGACATGGCCGCTGACGGTCGTGTAGGTGTGATATGCGCCACCAGTCGGAGCGAAAGTCACCTGAACACACCAATCGTCGCCGCCACTGTAGCCATTCGTTACCTGCGAATGATCGTCGACGGTGGAAGGCGAGCAGATCATCTGCGTCGTCACCGTCGGCATGTAGCACTGCACACTGCCCGTCGCCATCGGCTGTTGCTGATAGTGCATGGGAACACCGCCGTGAACTGCATCAAACGCATCAACGGCTAAGAGTAAAGCGAACGGCGTCCTACTGTATTGCGGTTGGACGGGAACGAAGACTTGGTGGCCGGGCGACGGCTGGCCAGAAGGCGGCTGCTGGTCGGTCATTCGGGGAACGACGTAAGTATACACATGCGGAGTGAAGGGCGGCGGCTGGTCGGCGGGCGACGAAGGTCCTATCGTCATCGCCTGCATATGCCCACCCATGTTCGTGACGTCGACCTGCACCATTTGGTTGTATGGCGTGGCGGGCGGCGGCATCTGACCGCCCGGCGTCAGTCCTGCCGGCATGGGCGCGTACGGGTTGTACCGGTACACCGTTCCCTGCGCCGTCATGTATGGCTGCCCTGCACGCAACAAATCGGTCGAGAAAACCGGCGACGGATGGCGACTCACCCGTGTGCGGGTTGAGAATCATGGCGCCGGGCGGCACTTGGTCCATGCTGGCGACGGCGAAGATGACCGGTGGTCCGGAAGCGCCCATCGGTTGGGGAGACGCGGCGGCGCTCAAATGCACCGGACTCGCGCCCATGACCGACCCTTCGGGAATGGACGGCTGCCGTCCCATCGCTGGACTCATGTCTGCTCTATTGGAGTCTGCAGACAATGAGTCATCGTCGGCTGTTTGCAACCGTCTGCCCTACACGTACCGCCAGTATTGCTTCTTCGGGCGGCGGGAGCGCGCGGATGGTGCAACGAATCGCCGTGTTGGCGATACCCGACGGACATGCCTCCGAAGCTGCCGGCCTTCTGCATCACGGCGCCGTGCAACGGGGGAACGTCCAGCGAGCTGCTGTGGCTGTCCGTACTGCTCCAAGGACGCGCCACGCCCGTGTCCACGTAATTCTCACTCGAGTAACCGCTCATCGGCGATTCCATCACTCCGTCCGTCGACGAAGTCGACTGAAACGGCGCCATCGCGTCCAAATAATGGGAAAAATGCCAACGTACGTCTTGCGGGAAGAAACGAGTCGTTCTGTTGCGCTCTTGATCGTCTTCACACACTTCGAACGAACGAGCCTTGCGGTATTCGAGCAGGCCGCCATCCCCGCGCACCTAAAATCGAGTGTTGGGGAAACGCACGGCTAAATCGTGCATCATTAGCACGTCCATAGCAACAGCGAGTTGGTAAAAACAAAACCACTTCACTCCACGAGTACTGTAGCCCGTCTACATACGGAACGAAATGACAAAAGCGGCATTCGTTTTTCAAACAAGAACACCGATGCGCATTTTGACAGTAAGTGTGTCGGGCGGTGCTGCGCAGGCCACATAAACTGCAAACACCGTCTGCGGGTGACCAAGGAGTTCACAGTCACCACATACACAGGGAACAGACGCCTGCACTTACGGTCAGATAATCGGCGGCAGCTGTGGTCGGCTGCTAATTGTGTAACATTTTGTCAAATGTCAAGAACAACGACGACGAGCGCGGGACAGGTTTGCAATGGGTGCGGGTGCGACAGAATTCACACAGAGCAGCGATTGTGGGCAAAATGCGAATAGTGCGCAATCATTTGCAGCAGCTGCCAAAGAATGTAGACAACAGGGGATTAGGGCTCGTCGCCAGAGGCGGCGGGGGAGTGCGTGGGCGTGAACAAGCGGGCGGCGAGAACGGCGGCGACGTCGATGGCACTCGCAGCTCACCTCCTCGTAGCTCTGCACGTCGCGACGAAGGTACCGCTTCGGCTCGTCCGTGAACCGGTCGCTGCGAATGTAGTGCGAGAACTCTATGTCCGGTCTGAAACAGAAATACTACATACGTCCTGAAACACTCGTTTTCATTGCTGGAACATGCAGACGGTGGTGGCGAATGAAGAAAGCAACACCGATCGAGCTTACAGTCGGGTCTGCGAGGTTTTGTTGACGACCACGGCCGTTCCGTTCTGGTCGACGTTGTGATCGAGGCCGAAGAAGGCCGATATCCGGTGGACGAGCATTCGATTGTAAGAGCTCATCGGCGGGAACTTTTGCACTTGCTTTCTGCAATCGTCACAACTCCAATCAACGACATTATAACTCTTCACTTACGCATTGTCGACAACGAACCTACGAAGTTCGTCCTCGAGCTGCAGTAACATCTGCCGATCCTTGGCATTCTTGTGCAATGTCGTCGCAATAAAATCTTCTAAATTTATTCCTGTTGAGTCCGTATACATTTCGTTGCTGGAATCTGAAAAGTTGAGCTCAGAGTTATTTGTGTGACTCTGAAGTGATCCTCTTCCCGACCTCTGGAAAGGGAAGACGTGGCAGACCCGCTCTTCGAGCTGCATTGCTTCTCCAACGCTCGAGCCTTGAGCTTCGTGTCGTCATCGCCGCACAGCGCATGGCTCCGCACCAGCACCTTCGACTTGAGCAGCGGACTCTGCAGAACAACTACGTCATTCAACCGTCGCCGTTGAAGAGTCCCATGGGCTGGACGCAGATAAGAAAGAGTAAGGAAAGAAGCGTACCTGATTCGAGTCGGCGCTGTCCGACGCCATTTCGAAGCTCTCGACGCGCGTCTCCGGAATTGCTATCTGAAAAGTCATCACTAAACAATTGAGAATGCCGTCACGAATTAAATTTATACAGCCCTTCAAGTCTGCGATAGAATAATCGTCATAAATATCAATTAGGTCACGGCGACATTTACATAGCAACACGGCATTAAGTTCCGAAGGAAGGATGGATTAAATAATTGAAGCGAAGCGGAGGAATCGCTGGGATAGTTGTTCTGAATGTGCGGCTGACGTCAGCGATTACGATGAAGCCGTCAAAAATAGCGACAATCCCCCGATTACTGGAGGAAAAGAAAGGCATTCCTATATGCGGCAGCAATTAGCCAGGACGATATTACCTTAGCAGCGTTGGACTGCGGAGGATCTTCGGACTCGACCTCGGCCTGCTTGGACAGACGGGACTTGGAACCGCGCGAGGCGAGCGGCGGTCGGTCGGTGGGCATGGCTGAAACGACACGGGACACACATGCTGCTGCTGGTCGAGCCGGCGGTATCCGATCGGACGACGAGCGAACGGCGCGGAATAAATTCCCCCGCGCTGATTCACGAGTGCGCGCGCCATCACCTGAGAAACGACGCGGCACTAGCCGGATGTCGCCCTCCACCAAACGACTAATCGACAAGACGGCGCATCCCTCCGCCGCGCGGGTCGTCTCCCTAGTGGTCGCGGGATGACGAGTGGCAACGTCTCGAGCGCCGTCGCCAACCTCGTGGAGGCGTAGGAGTTGCGAGGCGGTCGGTTGCCGAGTTGTCGGGCAGTCGAGCGAATTGATTTAAAAGGTAGGGCGGACCGGCTAATGGATATGCTCGTGGTCGAATCGATGAGTTGGACAGGAAGAGGAGACGGGCGTGCAACGAGTAGCGCAGCTGGGTGGGCCGCAGAACAAGGCCGACGCCGTCGCCTCCACGATCGATGCCTGCGCCGGCGGCGCGTAAGCAATCAGCCGGTTAGCGGCCGGTGCGCCATCGCTCCCGCCGCATCCCGACACTCGAGCCAACCTCCGCTTCTGTTTAGCCAACACATCTTCCCCGCTGACCACCGCATTATTCCGCCCGCTACACAACACGTCCTTCGTCATCCCGAGCCATCTATCGAGGGGACCTTCATAGACTGCGTTCGCGCTTCCAACAATTCTCTCGTCACCGACCTTATTATCCCACCCTCTCTTACCACAAAATACGTCATCGAGCTCGATCCCAACTAGATTTCTTCCTCCTCCATTAACCAAATAATCACTCCAGGCAACAGCAGTACTCACAGTCAATATCGTCCAAAGGTTAAAAAATCAATCATTCACGTTTCAATCTACAACTAACAAAGATGTCAAACAGCTTTTTCGGGAATTATGGATGTTTTGCTAGTCGTGGCGGATTTTGGATTAAAGTCTCAATGCGATAACTGAATAGTGGGACTCAACTATGACGCCGAGCATAATTTGGACCATTGCATTAAATCGATGACTTCCCAACATAAGCTTCAGTTCTGAAAAGTGCCTTGGAACGAGAAACTAACGATTCCAATAACAATTCGGAAAATTGAGGCGCTTGCGGGTTCAACGTAGAAGACAAATAGAGAACTCGGGCGAGCAGAAATATGATACCCGACTACAGAGTAAAGAGATCTCTACAAACGCAACGAAACGGCGAGAGTTCAAATGAAAGTTTGCCGTAGTGTTTGTTCCTTGGTCGACGCAATAATTGGTCCATCCGTGCCGAAAGAAAATGACACAAAACCAGATCGATACGTCGCCAGTCAAGTCGACAGAAGCGCCAGAAGGCGACTGCCGGGCTCGTCGTTAGGTTGAAACACGCCCCCACCACCGGTCATCAACTATCAACGACGCATTAGGAAGAGCAACAAGAGCATCCGCAGCGCACGGAAGCGCAGGATGTCGAACGCTCACGACGCCTGATACTATCGTACGCAGCCTCAGTTGCCTGATCACAACGATTAGTACCTGAATCACAAGGCACATTTTGCGCCAGCTTTGACGGTGAAACGATGATTCAGCTGCCAATTAATCAGCACAACTATTTCTTCGAATTTGCTGCGGGCGGCTCGCGTGATGTCGATTCGTATTAATTTTCGCGTGCTTTCTGTCGTCGGCAATGTTATTTTGCGAAATTTCACAGTCGAAAGGTCTACTTATTTTCAGTGTTTACCGAAGAACTGCGATGTTGATATTTACTGCTCAACTGATAAATCTCACATTTGGATGAAAACGCAAGAGAAAGTTTAATGAGTCATTCCTTGGTTCTCAAGAGCCGCGACGCGTTTTTTCTGTTTCGCTTTGTCGGTTTGTATTAGCTAGCTGTGGTTGAAGACCGATTCTCAAATGACTTGGCAACGCAAATGAGCATGCTTTATGTTGCTGTTAAAATAAGTACTTCCTTCTCGCTCGGGCGATTCTGCAGTATATTATGGCTCGTAGTTTGAGTAAACTAAAATTCAGTTATCGAATGCGCTTTGCTGACCTTTGAAACTTTTATCTGCGTCGTTGCACGCGCAGTGTCATAAGCGGCAGTAGTTTTTGCGGTGGGGGTTGAAATTTCAATACCAGCTCATCAGCTTATTTTTTTTATTTTTTAACAGTCGTTTATGCCTAATATCTTATTTCTCTTTGTCTATCGTGTATACAGTCCGTCATAATTACGTAGGTTACAAGGAATGACTTGCAGCGCTCTTGCTTTTCTTTCGAAGCTGAAACAGATTCCCGAGGGCTTTGTTTGCGATGAAGATGTAAGAATCTATTGTATTCCTTGGGAATTTTTGCATGTCAATCATCGTTAGTCTTTATATGCTAAGTGAATCTTTTGAAGACGAAATTTAGGTTGGTCTGCTTGGGTCTATGGAAAACGTTGTGCAGGACCCAACGAATTTGTCGTGTTGTCTATTTGTCGTTATGATCAGTGAATTGAAAGAACACTTGCATTGACGCAGGCACAAGTGTGGACGCGTGCGTTCTCTCTTGACGGTCTTGCCGTTCTCTCTTTCCGTAATTTCTTAAGTAAACATTAACGCGAGCGCGTAACGGAGAGGAAGATAGCGTGATGCAACGTTGTTTGACTGACATGTACGTATACGCTGTGTAATTTTATGCAGCCGCCGTTGGTCATGGGCGGTTCATGTGCGCAGTACGGGTGCATGATGCTTACTACTTACGTCTGTAAGCGGCGCATGAGATAAATTTGTTGACGTAGCATACATTCTTTGTGTACCCGCTACCGCATCACGGGTGGGGTCAGCATGATAAGCGGTGCGCCAGGGTCTAGGGAGTCAGGCATTTGCACCTTCCGTTTCTACTTACAGCTCTGTTTAGTTTGATGGCGCGTGTCGTGCTGTTGCTGCGGATTATTGCTCGTCTTCATTCCGATTTTTTTCAGCGTCGAGCGATGAACGCGTGCGCGCTGCCCGACAAGTTCAACGAGACATGTGCGTTGCCTTCCATCTGGAACTCCTCGTGTGAGGCGCAATGTGACGTGGTGAAAGACTTTTCCGACGCCTGCGAAGGCGGCGGCTATGTGGCGTACACGGCGCTGGTCATCTGCCAAACACCAGGCGTTCGCCCGTTGATTCTGGTGGGTTGCGCAGCATGGCTATTGTTCCTGTTCCTCTCGATCACTGTCGCCGCAGACGCGTTCTTCTCTCCGAACATAGCCGGCATTGTCACTCATCTGAAAATCAGCGAAAACATCGCCGTACGTCAATTGCTGCAAAGTTGCAACCGTGAGTAATAATGAGCCGTCTCGCTGCAGGGTGTGACATTCATGGCGTTTGGAAACGGTGCGCCAGACATCTTTTCGGCGCTGGCGTCTGTGACCGGTGGTGATAAACCCAAGGCTGGTTTGGCAATTGGTGCCCTTGTCGGTGTGTAATTTGATAACCGAATACGACTTACGGGCAATTGGAGTTCAGGTGCGGGTATATTTGTGACTACCGTGGTGGTGGCGTCGATGGTGCTCGTGAGGCCATTCGAAGTGATGCGACGGCCGTTGATACGCGACATGAGCTTCTATTTGGTGGCAGTCCTCTTCACGATAGTCGTTTTTCTACAAACTACTCTTAGATTGTGGGAGACAATCGGTATCGACGTGTTTGCAATTTTATGCATTCATGATTGCCTTTTCAGGTTTCCTTGTCATCTACGCAGCGTTTGCTCTTGTCGTAATATTCGGCCGTGTAATCAGACAACGCAGACGGGAAGCAAAGGCAAAGCGTGTTGCTAGTAAGTAGTAAACGTTCAACAACTGTTTCAATTTGAGTTTCTTCTTCAGAAGGAGTCACTTCAGCTCTTCATGTTTCCACCATCGCTGGTCAGGTGAATGGAAATGCAGATTTGGTCAATGCATTAGCGATTGAATCGTCGAAAGACGACGAACCAGAGTGGAATTATGAGCCTTTTGTTATTGGTAAGTTGCGCATTTTTTTGACACTGACAATTGTCGGTTGATAGCGCTTGATGAATGCACATTCTTTCACGATCTGAAGTGAACATTAGGTATTTTAGGATCGGGCTACTTTTCAACTACATCGAGCGCTGGTCCTTTGATGCAAGACTCTGATGGCGACGCTAGTGAGTACTTTTTTTTCTCGCATGTCAGATTATCTATTAATGTTTTATTGATTCAGTCACAAAACTTCCTCATCGCACGCGATTCACTGCGGTGTTCGAAGATCTTCTCACGGCCGTGTTTCCAGTCAATGAAGAAGAATGGAGGGGAAATATTGCAGAGCGAATATTCGCCGTTATCAAGGTTCGAGTTGTGGATTCATGAAAAGTTTTATGTTCACACTTTATCGAGCACTTTAGGCTCCTATTACTCTTATCTTGAAATTGACGAATCCAGAATCTGGAAACCAGTGGTCAAAAGTGCTGGCACTTATTCAATGCTTCACGTGTCCTTTGTTGGCTGTTGTTGCTGCACAAGGTTCGGACCAACAGTTCATCGTCGCTTTTCAACAATTCTCATTTGCAGAAACCCAAATGTACATAATTGATGGCGGACCGCAGTTGTGGTTGGTTTCATTAATAGTGGGTATTGTTCCTGCCATTCTCGTGCTGGTTTTCACCAGTTTTCATCAGGAACCGCGATTTTTCAAGGTATGATCAATTGTCGTGCGCACAGATTGAAACTTATTTGCTTTGCAGCCATTCTCGGCGTACCTCGGATTTCTGATGGCGATATTCTGGATCTACGCGCTGGCGAACGAGGTGGTGGGGGTGCTGCAGATGGTGGGCGTCGTTTCCGGGCTGTCGCACGAGGTGCTCGGTCTCACTCTGCTCGCCTGGAGTAACAGTCTAGGCGATTTGGTCGCCGACATTGCGGTCGCTCGCCGAGGATTTCCAAAGATGGGCATTTCTGCCGCTTTTGGCGGGCCGCTATTTAGTAATTATAGCTTTCTTTATTTTGCATCAGTTTTCAATGGTGACAATTTAGATTTGTTGATCGGTTTCGGACTGCCGTTTACTATTGCGCTGGTGAAAAACAAAGACCCATTGGTGGTACAGTTGTCTGTTGTATTCACATGTGGATTGCTGTTTCTTGCAGATCGTTTTCTCGAGCGTGTCCAAAGTGTTGCTGGGTTTTTTGGCACTCAGTCTCATCTCTTCACTTGTGATGTTGCCAGCGCAGCGGTTCTACGCTCGGCGTCCGTACGGCGCGTACCTGCTCTTCCTGTACTTCTCTTTCATTGTCGTCGTCGTTCTCACCGAAGTCGGAGTGCTTTTCGGAGGACCTGGTCCAGACTCCTAATTATTGCTGATATCTGTTCTCGAGCTTCTTTCTGTGATGTTATTTGTTCTGCACATTGTTCATTCTCATGCTCAAAGAGTCTTTGACCAAATTGCTGTCGTCCGTGCCATATTTGAACGGTCCACCATGTGTGACGCATGCGATAAGCGGTTCACATGCTTCTCATTTGTGACGTTGGTGATTATTCCGCAACTCACGTGCAATAGGACCATCATCTTGTCGAATTTTATACCTGGTGTTCATTGAGGGATGTGCACTGAATACTGCTGGCTGAAGATGGTGCAAGCGCAAGTGTTGATCACGAATGAATGGTGGTGGGATGTTTTCTCCCGTGTTCAATTTTCCACCTTTGTACAGTACTTGAACACTTCCGGTGCTTCTGAGAAGCCTTCGCACCAAGCATACACATTTTTGCCGGTCAGAAGAAGCATTGTGGTTGATTGCTTTATGCGATAATGTGATCGCCGATTGTATCTATGACATTGCATTGGCAGTGCAGTGCAAATGTACTCTCTACTTAGCAGTTCGCACAAACACCAGAGAACATTGAAAGATCAACTGTGGAGCGGCCTACCCAGCGCCCGATTTCCACCTAGTCTAGTCAACTGCCAGAAGTGCTGAACAGCTCTGCCCGAACGACACTGCGTTGGTACTCTTGCGAGCTGCAAAGATGACATTGAAAGTCTATGTGGATTTGATGTCGCAGCCCTGCAGGGCTCTGGTTCTGTTCCTTCGAGCGAATAACATCAAATACGATGAAGTTTCCATTGGGATTAGGAGCGGTGAGTGCGTTGAACAAAATTGATGTCTGCGCAATCTCCATAACTTGCGTTCTAGGTGAGCACCAGAATGAAGAATTCAGCAAAATCAATCCAATTCAACGGCTTCCTGCGATCTCTCATGATGGTTTCAACCTGAGCGAAAGGTGAGAATTGATCAACGCAATTACAGTAACTATCGGTTAAATGAGAATCCTGCAGACGTCGAAAACTTTCCCATTTAACCGATTTTTCTGTTTTTCGCGTGTTTTCTTATGCATCGTACAATTTACAGGATGTCTCAAAAAAAAGGACTCCATTTAGTAAAATCGCTGTATCTCAACCAAAACCAATCAGATCAATGCGAAATTTTAACCATAAATACATCATCACATGTTGCTTATTATGTTAAAATTTCAGATTCATTGAGTGTACGTTTGTGGAGTTATGATAGGTTATCAGTGACACGTTTCAGACGAGCCAAAAATGAACGCTCTGATACGCTTCTGTATGTAACTTTTTTGCAAAGTAATGGTTCATTATGAAACTTTTTATAGTAACAGTGGGTGTTTACAGATATCTTTGGTATAAAAATTTTTGATTTTTCTCGTGTCTTAATGTTTTTACATTGATTTGAAGAGAACACGTTTTTGACGAGCAATTTCGGTAAAATAACGATTTTTCAAAATTTAACCTAAAAACAGCTCCAAAAGTAAGATTTTCTCTATTATTTAGTGTCTTTTAATCTTTACTGAATGGTCGTAAAAATAGTGCCATGAGAAGCTGCTCAATTTTGAGCGATACGGTGGCTTCACAAATGTTCTCGAATAACGTTCACACTCACGTTTTTTAAGTTTTCAAGTTCAAGTCAGCATAACTTTTTGAAATGTAACCCAAACAAGTCGAAATTTTTTCTACATAAAAAATATGTTTAGAGGTATGTGCTTTTTAAACTCTGCGGTAATCAGTGTCGTAGTTGTCAAGATAAAGCGATTTAATAAAAATTGAATTTGACTAAAAAGCGTTCATTTTTTGCTGGTCTTAAACGTGTCACTGATAACCTATCATAACTTCAAAAACGTACACACAGTGAATTTGAAATTTTAACATAATAAGCAACATGGGATGATGTGTTTATGGTAAAAATTTCGCATTGATCTGATTTGTTTTGGTTGAGATACAGCGATTTTACTAAATGGAGTCCTTTTTTTTGAGACACCCTGTAGATATTTATTTATGCAATTTTTTCAAAAAAAGTTGGAAAACGAATAGTTCTTATTCGGAGGAGGATGCATGAATAGCAGACTACCGTGCTCGAACAACAGCTTGACATTGTCCGGCGGTTTCTGCTCAGCGCCATCAGTGATCGCTTTCCGTGGGTCGCAAGACAAAGTCCCGAGCGGCGCCCAGACTCAGACTGGCGATTGGCGCCGTC
>JAQGCX010000055.1:0-35021 GCA_034700205.1 Plectus parietinus
CCCTCCCCCCCCCAGAAAAAATTTCTACCCCCCCCCCAGACGAAAACCGGTGCCCACCTTTGCCTTCGACACACATACGTAGAATGCATCCGTGTGTGTGTCTGTTTTCCTTTTTGTTTCAACCGACACAATCCACCAGAAGTTCATTTTAATGGCCGCTTCTCACTTCAATGACGGTCAACATTCCAAAATGCACAAAAAATAATTTCAAACTAAGTAGATAACCTTTGGCAAACAGAATAACAAGTATCATTCAAGTCAACAAAAGTCTAGTTTCCATTGATTGCCCATAAAAACTGTCACCTTTTTCTCAATTTAGCATCTGAATTCAAATGTAATCAAAATGATAAATAATTGTTTAAAAAACAAAAATAGTGCCAGTTTTCAGGACATTCTATAATTTTCCTCTTTCACAATAAAAAGGCTCGCTGCCATATAATGACAAACAACTGCTACTCGTTAATGGAATGAGAAGAAACAACGCAGAGCAATTGAGAAACTGATACATTGTTTGGTAAAAGTCAAAGCCCGGATAGCGGATCACAGGTCACCTGTTTCCCTTCGTAAACTCGTTTACGCTACCTTAGTACCATAGTCGGCTCCAGGCTGAGAGAAAATCGGACGTCGATAAAAGAGTATTAAATACTGTACTGGAACACGATGAAATTGGCGTCAACACAGTTGGGCAATCGATCTACGCTACGGTGTATATATACATGCGGCCTCTAGAAGGTTACTAGAAATTAAACTATGAATCCCGTAATGTAATACCAGCGAACAGAGACACGAAGAAAAAACACGTTGGTCTTTGCGACGCGTAGGGCAAGAGCAATCGGCAACTAGCCGCACTGAAATTGTGACGGACAGAAGACTAAAGAGGATTATGAAATGATGGAGTCTGGTACTGATGCGGACGAAGTGGCCGCTGCGGCATTCCTGTCTTGTTCAAGCGCTCTGGCTCCGACGAACTGTGCTTCTTGTGTAAAGCCGCCTGCAAGTCCACCAATTGTCGCTTCTTCCACGCTTAATCCGGTACGGGACAGGCATATACCAATCGATAATTTAGTAGGTCACGCCAATAACTTTTTACTAAAAGCTTCGCGTGTTCTGAAATCTGTCCTAAACGCTTAGTTACCCCTGGTTTACTCCTAGTATCGTGCCAAATTCATACCTAAGCCTTGCACTAAGCTCAAAATAAGGCTACGTATAAACCAAGTTGTACGTGGTATATGCCTATGCCGTGCTCGATTTTTCGACCCCAGGCAATGTCTTACGGTCTGATGCAGCTCTTTGAGAATCGTAGTGAATGAAGGCCGGTAGCTGGCGTCGGGCGACCAGCAGTCCTCGATCAGAGACTTCATCGCCACGTGGCAGCTAATTCCGTCGACGTTCTGTCGCTGGCCGCTGCCCAAACGCCAGATGATGGTTTCCGCCGGTTGACCGGCAAACGGCGACTCACTGGCCAGCATTTCATATAGTACGCTTCTGAAATACGGCAGCACTAGGAGACCGAAGCGGAGAGATATTGGATGGTACCCGTAGGCGTAGACATCCGACTGCTTGGTACACGTTCCTTCCACGATAAAAGAAGGCGGTTGAACTCGCGCTGTCGTCATCAGCTCGGGAGAGATGTACGTCAGCTGCCCGGGAAACAGCGCCACCACGTTGTCCCCGTTCGAGTCCGACGATCTTCGCTGTCGTCGCGTCAACCCACCGTAGTCCAATGTGCAAATCTTTACTTTGCATTCAAGATAGACGTTGCGCGACGTTAGGCACTGTAGAACGATTCCTTTGGCGTGCAAGTAGCCCATTCCCTGCAACGACACCAATTGATCAGGAATGCGAGTGCAAACCGACTGACTTGTGCGATCTGTTTGGCGATGTTCACTTTAGTCTGGTGAGAAAGCCGCCGTTGCTTGACCTGAACTGCGTCGTAGAGACTGTCTCCTTTGCGAATGCTAAAAATGGATGCGAATAAGCGCTGATTGAGAGCTGATCGCCGTACCTGGACACGACGGCCATACGAGGCAATTGGATGCTGGCGCCCATGAAGAGCGCGATGTTTTCGTGCCGGATCTTGCTGAGCGTGTGAACGTCATGGAGGAAGCGACTCATCTGGGGCTCGGCGTACTCGTGGAGCATCACGTCGCCATGCCAACGACCGCGGAACATGCGCATGTTGCTGCCCTCGAGAACGCACTCTCCGAACTGCAGATCTGCCCACGCGATCGACCATTCGCCCAGTTCGGGATCTTTGCTATCGCCCAGTTCTAGGCTGCAACGAACGGCGGATGACTGCGACTGTGAGCGACGTGTGCCCACCTCTCATTCAGTTGAAACGCTGCGTGACCGGCAATGTCGGGGAGGACGGCTGACGTGGATGAGCTGGTGGCTGAGTCGAAGCCGACGTCACTGACGTAGTCGGCGTCCTCTGAAACGAGCTGCCATGACGCAAAGTGCACGCGATTTCCACCCGCCCGCCCGCCCGGTGGGTCGAGAGCGCAAGAGCGCAAAATGGAAATTGAATCAGTAGTGACTGTGTCGGCGGCGCGATACGACAACGAGCTGTCTGGTGGCGCTCATCAATTATTCTCTTCACCGCACCAATATCTCGTCGGTTCGACGGCGCCCAAGCAGGGTTACTATCGACGAAAAGCATGCACTATTTGCAGCCTCAATCTGACACAGCTGTTGCACCGATCGATAGCGGCTATCAACTAAATGCCATCATTTAGCTCAACCCGCGCACTATGACGTTCCCGCCTTCCCACTGTTCTTTGTAGCTGTTCGCGCAACGCACTTACCGTAGTTGACATGTAGTCCAAGCAAAGGCCAGGTGCTGCTAAGACGATTTTGGTGGGTTCGTTCGGCGGACTGAATGTCGAGCGGTTCGCTGGTCTTCGCACTGCCGATTACTCCTGCCACGGTTCGGTCGAGATTGACACAGTCCTGACTCTGAGCGCACCGCCCGCCGGCGATGTGTTTCACCCACTGCAGCTGTTTGTGCATGCGCGAAGTGATCGTCGATGACGTCACATCGACGGCGGAGCACGAGCTGGTAGTGGAGCGTTTCTGGAGGAACAGCTGTTCGAGGATGGTCTCGTTGAAGTCGTCGACGGGTGTTCGACTCGGGGAGATGGCTCGTTCGAGAGCAGGACGTGCGCCGAGTGGCAACTCCAGTTCATTTGGACTGCGCAAACCGATACCACTAAGTTCCGTCGTTTTTGCAGTAGGTGTCTCATTGCGATTCCACGTGAACAAACGGAAGATGCGGTCGACTAGTGGCGCCTGCGCCGGAGCCAGTCCAGCCGATCGAACAGGCGGATCGTCGCCAAAGTCTCCGTCTTCTATGCGACACCCGACCGGCGTTTTGTAGGCTTTCGAGGATGAAGATCGACGACCGTTGCTCGACCAGTGTTCGGGGTCGACGGTTGCTGGCGAAGGCGGTTCGGCACTTGTTAACGTTTCTACACTGCCGGATCGACTGTTCGTGAAAACGTCGGAAGGTGCGGAAGAAGGGTAGAGTCCGCTGAGCTGAGGAGATGAAACTGACGTACCAGCTGTCAAAGCGTCAATGGTCAGTTAGAGGAGTGCACTCGTAATCAAGCACCTAAGACGGATGCCCAATCTCCTGGAAAGATGTCCACATCGTTGCAGTTGATTTCGTTCTCGCGCAACAGCTTGTTGAACAGCTGCTCGTCGCCGGCGGGGAGCCGCGAGAGCGAGCAGAGTTTCGGTCTGGTGCACGGATGAGCTCCCGGGCCAGTACAGCGCTTGTGACAGCGGAATCTACAAAAGCGTCACCCATCATCTTTCTCTACCAGGAAGCAAAATTTTACCGGCAAAACTGGCAGGCATAACCAGCCGTCATCACAATTAGTTTGTTGCAGTGGTTGCATTTCCGTGGCACTCCAAAAAATGTCTTGCTCAACCTGCAATACAATGATACAGTGATATTGGGGAATAAAAAAAATGCGAACCTGCAGTTAACGGCGAAAGGGAAGCAGGAATTGCCGTTGGTCGGAGTGGCCGTCATGGGGTCGACGACGGTGGCTGCTGTGGCCGACCCGCCTCGCCGTCGGAGGCCACCGCCTGCAACTGGACGCTGATCGAACGGAAAGGAGGTGAAAGGAACGGCGCGCTTTGACGCAAAAACGCCCGTATCGGATTCACAGCGGACGTCGCTCGCCACACATGGACTAATCGTTTTCGGACTAATCACTGCTCTGGACGATCGAACAACCCCCCGTCAGGCGCACTGTTAGCCATCGCTGTGTACAATAACCAGATAGACCGAATATAGACAGCAATATAGTCACATATGCATATCTAAATGTGCATTCATTCATTTCATTTCGTTTAGAAAAGGTCGCAGGATGCGTTAAAATAGGCGAGCGGTTGCATATATTTTCAGTGCGGAAGTTAGGTAATCTTATGCATACCGAGTGTCCAGAACGAAATAACATGCCCTAATACGCATTAATAAGCAATTGGATTGGAACAGCTCATCATGCTAGACGGATGATGGACAAAAACAATGCGCAGAAAGAGGCGAGCATGTCTGCGTACACGGCAGGAGACGACACTGAACAACGACTGGAAGCGGCGATCAATACACACGCGAACCGGCAAACTTTTGCGCCATCAAGAGCCGCGCCGTCGATCGTTGCGGCCGCGCCGTCGAAGAAGCCGTTGGCAGCGCTGCGGGCTGGAACAACCGGGTCTCGCTCGGTCGGCAGCAGCGCCGGCCCGCAGCATGCGCCATTATTGCTGGTAGCACAGCTGCCGGGCTCCCCGTCGCTCGCACGCGCTCTAACGACGACTGACGAGAAAACAAATAGCTTCATTTGGCCGGCGCTCCATGCACCCGAGTGCCACGCTCGTCCTCCCGCAAACGCATCCATCAGCCCCGTCCACACGAGACGCCACGAACAACGCCGTTCGATCTGATTAGCCGAGGCCTACGAGCAGCGCCGCCGCTCAGCCGAGAGCAATGACCAGCTCACCTGATTGTTGACGTTCTTGTCGCATTAATCGTGCATCGACGAAGATGATCATTCCGCTCGATCCGTCAGAGATAGGCTGAAATTGGCATAGATACGTACGCACTCGCAACAAGTGAACTTATGTCCCTCAACAGTACAAGGAAGCGCCATGGAGCGCACATAATTGACCCACGGGCGTTGACATTCTCGTCTGGGTCATAGTTGCGCAACTGGCGACGCTGCCTGGCATTGCATCTCGGCTTAGTCCGTCCCCCATTGTCTACCCACAGAAACTTCGCCAGACTTGCACCTGCCTCTCCTGATAACGCCCACTTTAACGACCAACAATTTTGTCTCACGACATAATTTGTTCACCTGCTCTACTCAGTACACCCTAACCAAATATCGGCAACGATGCTTGTTTACTTTTAGTTTTTAAGTAATATCTCAGTCTCAATCTGCCGATCATAGACTTTTTTGCACGGCTGTTATTGAAAAGATCACATTTTTTCATAATAGCATTTAATACCTTTCAAGAATCGTGATTTTGTCATCGAGCTCGCAAAACCGTCGATTCGCATGCACGCAAAATGGGTGCATTCGCATAGACGGGGAAACTAATTGGCTGCCATTATCTGCTCTGTTTTGAAGGGAAAATGTGACAGAATGGCAGGATCTGTAAATGTTGTTTCTGAATCCCGCCATTCTGTCACACTTCCTTCAAAACATACCAGATAATGGCGGGCAATTAGTTTCCCCGTCCGCTATTTTTACAGCCCTAGCACTTTCTGATCTTTGCAAGAATTAATATTTAAAAGTCGCTCAATATAGTCGAATGCAATTGTCCGAGGACAAGGCAACAGGCAGTGACGCGAGCAGGCCGAAATTTGTGTGAAGGTAAGATTGATTTAAGCCAGCACTTACCAATCTGTTTAAAAAAATACGATGGAGGGGATGCCAAGAAGCAGAGTCACAAACACCTTGTACAGCACGACCGCAGGTCACCTTTTGCAAGTGAGGCAAGTAGACACGGTGGTCGCCGAAAAATCGGGCAACTGGGCCAAGCCGAGTGGTGACAGGGATAATTAGAAGCGTCTTGGGCGACCATCTGCTGCGACCAAGTGCGGCGCGACGGGAGGAAGGGGCGCCGGCACGCGTCCATGTCCGCCGGCTGTTTGACCAAAGTCTTTGTCTCGTCCTCGCCACCGATGCGGTCCCAGTCGCTTGACCGGCGACCGAGTCAGTGCGCGAAACCACTGCGCATATATGAACAGATGGCCACAATGACCGAGGAATGCAGTTTTACTTCTGTTCAGCTACTACTTATGGAACTAAACATTAATTGCAGCTCAGCGACAAGTGACAGAATGAAAAAAAACGATATGCAGTGGATTCACACATTATTAGTAACTTCGTAATGATTCTTAGATCTGCCGAAATGAAGCGGTGGTCGTGTGTCGTAGATGACGGGAGCGCGAAGAATGATTAGACAAGTGCCCAGCACGCAGGTGAGTGAGAAAACGAAGAGGAACAATCGGTCCAGCACTTGCGCAATGTAGCGCCAATCTTCGCAGATCTAAACACCCTTTCCAGTGTTTCTGCATGTAAAGATAGACACCCCTACCGTGTTGTCGATCGTCAGCTGGCGATGAAAGTCGGCAATGTACGCCGCTTCATCCACTGCTTCTTCCACTGGGCCACTGATCGAATTCACCAACTGACTATACTCGAAACGCGGCCAAAAATAGCGCGGCAGACTGCCAGAAACTGAGGACACGCGTCGCACTCGCATTGCAGTCGGAATAACCATCGACTTGGACTTGGACATTGAAGATTGGCCTTTGCCTGGTTGTTTGCTGTAGACGTAGTCCGCTGGTCGAGTCATGCGCAGTAGCCACGGGAGCCATTTGGTGAATATGGTTCGAGCCCAGTTCGGGAGTCGATGCGTATTCGGAGATCGGTAACGTACGTTGAGCGTGATCTGGAGCCGTATTAATAGATCGCACTAATACCTCGTCTCAGCTATTAGCCAATTAGCTGCAACTAGGATTATTCGCACCTCAGGATAATTTATTAATACAGTCGAACCCGGATAAGTGCACAAAATGCGTATCGATTATTTGAGCACACGCCAACATGAAAACTGACTACGCAGAACTGCGTAGCCTCTTTGCGCGGTGGCGTGTGCTCTAACAATTGATACGCATTTTGTGCACTTATCCGGGTTCGACTGTACGCACTTTAACCTCACCTCAGGTGAGAATAATCGTAGTGTGACCTCGTGCTAAAAAAGCTCGTCCCAGGTCCAAAAATTAGTGCGATCTATTAATACAGCTCCTGAACCCAATGTGCACCCTGGGGCCTATTTCATAAAACTGTTGAGTTGTTGAGAATTGAGAATTGAGGCGCGCCCATTGGTTGAAATTCAAAATTAACCAATCGGCACTCAATGCTCAATTCTCAACAGTTTTATGAAATAAGCCCTGATCAGGCAACTGGACAGCAACTGACCACAGTGACTGAGATTGACAGAGTCACGACGACCATCACAAACAGAAGGTACAGCCCGATGAGCGGAATGACCAGACTGGTGCTGGGAATGATTTCCACGAGCAGCAGAAAGAAGAGCGTCAGCGAGATCAGAATCGAAATGCAAAGCGAAACCTGAACGACGACGAAGGCATCGACTAAGTGTACCTTTCATTTACTTACTTTCTCGCCGCTATCACTCGGTAAATAGAAGACCAATATCGTAAGAAACGAAATCCCCACACATGGAATGATAAGGTTGATGGTGTAGAAGAGCGTTTTCCGTCTAAGCGACAGATAGAAAGTGATGTCGATGTACGGAGCTGGACAGCAGTCGAACGTCACTTCATGACCTAAATTGCGCAATATTTATTTATTCACGTTTATCGATCAACAAGAACTGTAATAAAAAGGAACAGATCATTTGACAAAACGATTCAGTTCACTGCAAGTAGTGTTGGGCTTTAGAAATCGACGACTAACAACCATCCTGATACAAGTAATAGAATAAATTATGTCAATTAGGTCAAGTAGTACAAAATGGAATAAAAAGATTATTTCCATGGATTGGGAGCTATGGCATTGATATGTGAAGCCAATGGTTTTTGACGTTTCTTACTAATGAGCAGGGCCGGATCATGGGTCCGGAGGGCCCGAATACAAAACCGGGAGGGGGGCCCCCCCTCAGAGGTGGGCACCCCATTCTATCCAGTGCTTGTCGACCAAAAAAAAAAAAAGGTCGCCGGTTTAAAAACACCTCATTCTATCCAGTGCAAATTCAAAAATTTGCCGCTGGGGGCCCCCCTGGGGCGGTGGACATGTCAAGACATGTCTTCGTTGTCTTCAACGATGATCCGGCCCTGCTAATGAGTAATTAATAGGACACATTTGGTCAGAGAAAATACCTACGTTCCGAGGGGATGGCCATAATGTCCCATTCTACGGATGGCGTAAAGTCGGACAAGTCGATGCCCTCGTTGACGAGTGTAACATTGCGCTCTGATACGGTAGTGCGCAGCGCATTGATAGCGTCGTAATGCACCAGGTCGACTTCGTCGCCGTCGAACGTCCACGAACCGAACTTGAGCTCACAGTGCTGCTCGTCGAACGGGAACCATTTGACATTGATCTGGCACATGCTGAACCATGAAATAGGCTCGACACATTGCGCGCTGTTTGGTACAAGAACCTCAACCTCTTGAAAACTGCCGGCGGTTCCCAAACTACTGTTCCGTTGTGCGAAACGATTGCTTTGGTCAGTATCGAAACCTCGTAATTACCGTCTGCGCTGCAAAACAAAATCACTCTTAAATTTGTGAATCGTCGTACTTATTGTAAAGGACAATGTCTGGCGTCCAAATGAGCTCCGCGGGCACGTAGAGCATCTCCACGCCGCCGTAGTCGTCTGGGTTCCAGCGAAAATTGAAGTCGATCCATTCCTGCTTCAGCCACACGTTTGTTGTCATAATTTGGTTTTTTTCGTGCTTAAGCGCGTTATTGGGACGCAATGCTTCCACAAACGCTTCCACAAACCACGTCCAGGAGTTGAGATAGCTTCATTTTAAGTTTGACAGTAAGAACTTTGCTGAAGTGCTCAACCGGCCTAATTAGTTTATTGTAGCCGGTGAATAGCGTTTCCAATAGTCGGGCGGCGTCAACGTTTCCTTCTGAGTAATCTAAAATTAATTTGATTGGTCGATCTCCGAGCAGTGATTCGAATGATTGAACGCTGAACAAAACTCACCGACCATTCTACCCATGCAGAATAAATGCAGTGCGATTGCTGTGAAAGTGAGCGACATTAATATCGGAGAATAAACGAATACATTAAGCGACACTAACGATCGGGATGCGCCATGGCCAAATGAAATGGTCGCACGAGCTTCTGTGGTTAATTTGGCGCAGACGAGTGCGCTTGGCAGCCGTAATAAAAGAAATCGAAATTTCCCCCAACGTCTTCAAGGGTCATCGGCACGACCACAGGAAGCAATATTGCCTCAGTCTATTGCAGACTAAGGGAGCGGAAACTGATTTTTCGACGAATATTGTCGAATAATGGTAAAATTGCCACGGAACCGAATACCGTATTATTCTTATTTAAGTACTGTGCTTATTGTCTCGATTCCCTAAAAATTCCGAAATCATCACCTTGAGATTTGATCTCGGATCGATAAACTCATAGTATTTTATAAAAAAAAGTGAAAGAAAACTGAGTAAAACAGTTTTCCATCTATGACGAGCACAAATAACGCATAATATTGCTTGTACAGTATCTGAATACAAAGTAGGGATGTGCTTAAATTGAAATAAAAAACGGTAAATTTATTCGAAAAACTCTCCAGTAACAAGAATACTTGCAATAATTCTGGCTTGATAACAATAATATCAATGTTTTCAGCACAGTAGAAACATGGATAAGTGCATCAAAAACCGGTGGAATAGCCGAGCGGTTTGCCAGGCATCGGCTGTCGTAACGACGGGCGATTATCGAAGAACAGTTGCGGAACTTCCAACATCATGGCAGCAGTGCCAAAGACGGTGACAGCAGCGAAAATCCAGAAAAACACACGGTCCACCAACAACGCGAGCCGAGTCCACTCGAAAGAAATCTAAAAGTGATGAACTGTGCTAAGTGTAGGCGATCGGGCTATTGCTTACTGTAGATTGTATTTCGCGCATTTTATGTTGTGTATCATATCTAATCCCGCCGGGTTACAATAATGTCGATATGAAATGGTTTCTCGTTCTCGTACAATAACCAAATTTGCCATTTTGTGATCAGTTGGATGTGGAGTGAACCCACGGGTTGGTCGGATAAAAAGACCTTCCCAACTCGCCACCAGGGGTCGGTTGCTCGAAACTTTTCCGTGGGTCGGAAAATTTCCGAGCCTATGCTACAGCGTGTGAATGGAAATTTTCCGGTCACGGAAAAGTTTCGAGTAACCGACCCCAGACATCCTGCATAAGCAAGAACTGTGTTTGTTTGACTCACTGAATCACGTGTCTCCCTCCTGCGGTATAAGTTGGCGATGAACTTGACGTTCACAGCCGTCCTCTTCAGTATGCGGAGGCGAATGCGGTCGCGAGCGGACTGGTGGTCGCTGGTGTGTCTGTGCGTGCGTTGAGCAGCGTCAATAGCGCGCAGTGCGCGGTCGCACTCGAGCAGAAAGCTGTCCGTGTTGTTATCCTTGACAGTCGTGGACTGACTCGGTGTGGGCTCGGCTCCGATGCCGCAGAGTGGCGCAATGCGCTCCAGTATCCCCTGCCACCGCCGACTGATATTCTGACTGTTGGCGTTTCGACGATGAATGTTCACGATGACCACACTGACAACGCTCGCCATGCTCACGCAGGAGATGTTGAAGAGCAAGAATTTGCTCATCAGCGGCACGGTCAGACTTGTCGCCGGCATGATTTCAATGAGCAGCAGGAAGAAAACAGACAGTGCCACCAGAATACCCATGCTGCATGTGAGTCGCTTGCCCTCGGACGGCAAGTAAAACAGAAAAACAGTCAACGGACTGATGAGCAAACACGGTAGAATCATGTTCGCTGTGTAGAACAACGGACGACGTCGGATGTGCAAGTAGTATGTGACGTCAATGTAGGTCTGAAATGCAGCTGGTCTTGGATTGCGTTGCAGACGCGCTCACCTTGTTGCCGCAGCATCCGGGATATAGTGCGGCGTGGCGAACGGCTGTCAAGTTGAGAATGTCCCATTCCATGCTCGGGTAGTAGTAGGACATGTCCATTCCCACATCGCTCGCGTGCTTCGTCTGCTTGGCATGATGTTGCGAATCGAAGTACTTTAGTCGCGTCAGGTCAACGTACCTTTAGAAACGTGCCCAACATTGCAATTATGGGTTTTCCGACAAAGCAAACTCACTCTCCGTCATAACTCCACGTGCCGAACTTCATCGGACACATTTGTTCGTCGTAGGGAAAAAACTCCATGTTGACGGCGCAGAAACTCTTCAACACCTAAAATTAGAAGCACGTATGGACGACTGTATAGTATTGTTTGCGAAAAAAGTTTGTAAAAAGTGATGCAGAAGACAAGTTACTGACCACAGGCGGTTTCCAAATCACTCTTCCCGTGTGCATAACAAGCACATCGGTGAATATGGTTATTTGCGGGTTTCCGGCGGCGCTGAAAATGGACCGTGAGAGCTGCACTACTTGTTGATTGGAGATGTACTTGTTGTACAAAACAATGTCGGGTGTCCAGAGCTTGTCTGGCGGGATGTGAACGCTGGAAATGCCCGAGTACCTGTCTGGGTCCCAATGCAGGCGCGAATCGTACCATTGCTAAAAGCGACCATCTATTGCTAATCTTTCGACTGCACGCGCCATTTCCAGCCAAAGATTGGTCGTCATCTGCTGTCGCTTTTCGTCGACGTCATGCAATTGGATGAGGTGGGCGCCGAAGCTGATGTTGAGGACGTCAGACGGCTTCTCCACAGGCCGGACTTCGGGGATGTAGAAGAAGAGCAAGTCTTCGTACAACTGGGACAGTTTGGAGCCGGCGTTGTTGCGCTGTGCCGTGCTCATAGCGCAGAGTAAGAGGAGACGGGGGAGGAGCATGGTGGCGCGGCGCAGATCGGACGGAAATGCCACGATGCGTCGGGTTTCGATCAGCTCGCATAATAGCTGGGCGCCGGATCATACGCGGCCCTATCGGCGAGGAGGGACTGAGTTGTTGGTCCCCGGGTAGCGGTGGAGTGGCTGCAGCCGCCCGTTGGATGGCACATTTGGCCTTAAACGGCGACGATTACTCTCTGTGTCGGATCGTTTCGGTGCCGCCGTCGCCCCGAGGTGTGCGCCGGGCGGCGGAAAAACGCGACGACACCATCTTATTACTGCAGGCGGTGCAAAGGGCGGCCTTGTAAAAAGATGGAAATGGTCGGTGAGTGCGAGCAGCGTTTTTTGTTCTCTTCGGCCCGACGCCAACCGGTCGGCGTCGCATTGGACAAACGTCGGGCAGCTCTCTTCGTTCCGATACCGCCTTTTTGCGGACCTACAACCTGTGTGATATAACGATCGCATTACCTGCAATTTCCGTTCGCACACTACCGCTAATCTACCCTTTTCGCGGTAATAAATCACAATTAAACGACCCGATTGCGCGCAATCCAACCATCGCCGCCACATTGGCCGCATTGTTCATCGGCTGCCTGTCGGTCTGTTACGTGACTCCACCGCGATCGCCCCGCTGAGCGGTGAATCACAGTGGATTCGGCTGATGCGATCCGACTCTCGCGGTCGCGCGCACATTGCAATTTTCGCGCAGGGTCGTGAAAGACGGATGGTGGCAGTTGAAGTAAGATAGTTTTCATTTGCGCGAGGGGAGGCTGGACAATAACGACAAGACACGAAACAAGATCAGATCACATCAATCAACAGCGGCGGACCACTTTGAAACGAACGAAACGATCAGACGAGCGGACGATATTCGACCACCCGACGACAATAAAAAAACACAGGTTAAAACACCGATTCTGTCGACGAGTGATGGACGATCGGCCGAGGCATCAACAAGAACGCAAAATAGTGATTGGTCATCGGCCATAGAGCAGAGATGGCAGATCCCATTGATCAAAGTCAATTTGGATTTGGCATCGTGCGATTCGCACATAAAGCATTGTGATCTCTCGTTCTTCAACAAAAAACAGTCATTCGCCGCCGTCGGCTTCGTCGTCCTCCATCTCGTCCTCTTCTTCTTCCATTTCTTCAACCAGGCCGTCTCCCACTTCATTAGTCTCGCCTTTTGGTTGTCTTTTTGTCTGCTCCTCCGTCTTCAGCCGTTTGTGCTTTGTTCTACGGTTTTGAAACCAAACTTTCACCTAAATTAATTAGATCGTGACGTAAAAGATGTTCAAAGCTCTCGAAAATGTCATGCTTACGGTACACATTATATACTTAATTAAATTCCAACTATACTCGTAATTTCTACGAGAGTTAACCACAAATTGTGGTCGTTCAAACAGAAAAATGATGTCTCCATGAGACGAACAACATTTTACTGATTGGGCATCATTCATTTATATGATTAAAATCTATTTCCTGTAATGTATCCGACAACGATTTTGTTCACAAACGTTTTAGGTGTACGGTGCGACTTAAAAATCAAGTTAACTCTGGTAGGAATTACGAGAATAACATAACGCCCTAGTTCTCGTTTCAAACAATTGAGCACTGAGTGAATAAATGCTATTGAAAACTAGAAAGAGAACAATTGGGCGTGCGATTGTAAGAGAGATTGTGGCAGCTCTGTCTGCACTACGTTCATTGTTCCGTTGCGACGACGGACCCTTGCGTACCCTCTGATCAGCCGTGTGCCGACGGCCAGCGATCTGCCGTGCGATTCGGTTACACAATTAATCGTCAATTTCGTTCGTAATGCAATAATACAGTTGTTAATTAATGGTAAACAGTGGCTATTTCCCGGCGCTACATGGCGTGTTGGCTTTCGCATTGCGCGCGCCACACGGGCTCCATTAGGGGTTTACGCTTGGGATCGGATGAGGCAATTAGTCGGCCGTTAGGGCCGCTATCTACCGTAACCGCGCAGCGCTTTGCTCACCTGCGTTTCTGTGAGCTGCAGTTGTCGAGCAAGTTCTTTGCGTTCTTGTCCAATGACGTAATGGTTATGCTCGAAGGCGTGCTCCAACTGTAGAAGCTGGGCGGGCGAGAAGGCGGTGCGTATGCGCTTGGGCTTGCGGAAGGGCTGAAGGAAGAGACCGGCATGATGATGATCGGTGTGCCCTGAAAAGTTGGTGGTCAAGGGGATACTGTAGGGAGAGAAGAAGAGAGAGTGGAGGGGATGTAGGGGTGCGGCCGTGCAGTGTTTGCGCACTCGTTGGGACGTCTGGTCGGAGATGTTGTTCGAGCGTGCTTCGAGTGGACGCAAAACAGCGGCCTAATAGCGGTTAAACCTTGTGCGGCGACCGCTGTTTGGCACTTGTCGACTCAGCACTAGGCTGTTTGCCCGGGGCCGGGGCGGTCGAGGCTCCGCCGGCGCGTCGAGAGGATTTGAAAATAGCGTCGCTGGTGTTTGGATAGCGGCTCTTCACGGTGTCCGTCGCCCGACCACGACCACTTGGCGCCGTCGTCGTGAAGAAACAAGACTTTCGACTTAGCGACCTGGCCGCCGTTGTCGTGACGGGAACCGACCGCGCAATTATCGTAGCCTAGTGGTGGACGGCGACCGTACGCCGCTTCGCTAATCGAATTCCACGCGCATTGAGGCAGGCGCGAGAGCAAAGTGATTCAAGTGCGGGCCTCATCAGCGCTTAAAGAATGACAGCTCATACGGGGCTAAGTGCCGCCAACACTGCCCGCTCAATATCGGCAAATCAAGACTGTCAATTCACCGCGCGCGTCTGACCGCGCTGTTCCAACCTTTTTTACAGCCACATCGCCCGCAGCACTCGCAACGCTACCGTATCTATTATCTCGGAATTTAGGCACACGACCCACGACTCGCCCGAGACCGCCGTCGCCTCAAAAATGTTCGCGTTCCGTTCATCGGATAATTAGAAGCATCGATAAGGCAGTAATCGGTAGCTTTTTGTCTGCCGCCGCCCGGGTGGTCTGGGATGCAGATAGAGACGGTGTGTGTGGTGCAGAATTCATGCGTCTTCCTGTTCTTTGGGTCGGTGGGAGCGGTTCCTTGCGAGACTGACCGGCGCCATATGAATGACAATCACCACAGTCCCACACTCACCGCATCGACGCGCACCCTCCCCCTGGGCAACAAAAAGCGGAAAGGAAGAAGAGGACTTACCGAACGAACGCCCGGAATGTTGAAGTAGCTCGAGCCACAGACGTTGCTGGTGCATCGAGATGACGGCGCCGGTCATTTCGGACGATGTCCCGGCCTGCAGCGAAGCGGCGCCATGCGGGCCGAGTCCCATGAGGAACGGATTGGTGCTGGCCATCTGAATGTGCGGCAGCGCGACGTCGTAGAAGCTCAACGTCTGCGACGTCGGCCCGCTGCTGCTCGAGCCGACCTTGCCGGTCGAGGGCGGCGACGGCGACGGTCCATCAGAGAGGTGGTCATAGGGCGACTTGGTGTCGTCCACTAAGCGCACTCGGTTGCCGTTGGCGCACTGCTGGTCGGTTTTGATGGCTGGTTTGGCGCGTTCGGGCGAAGTACGCAGACAGATGTTGTCGTTATTGTCTTTGGAGTTGACGATGCTCTCGATGGAGAAGCGCAAGGCGGCCATGAGGAGCTGCCGAGCGGCGGCGCTGCCGACAGTAGTGTCGGCGAGTGAATCGCTTCTAATCGGAGATTTCGAACGATGATTGACGGAAGCAGCGAAGGGAAAGGGCAATCAGCGCCCGTCTCGGTTCATGTAGCCGACACCTTGTTGGCGCCCCGAAAACACCAGTTAAGGAGAAGAGCCAATCGTTTTCCGATTAAATCGCCGTCGGCGCGCAACCAGTTAGCGTGCTCGGTCGCGCGCTTAGGGCAAATATGACGGGCCAATGAACACCGAACGAAAACGCCTAGGGGGCGGCGCTGAGCGGCTGGCGGCGATTGGTTGGACGGCGGCCGATTGAGACGCGATTGGGGAAGAAAGAGCGTTGGGAATAGCGACGACGAGAAAATTACATTTTAGAAGGCGGTTGGCAATTTACCTGTAAGAGATGGATGATTTAAGGCGATAAGAAGTAATCGCGTCTGAGGCGCTGCCGTGACAAACCGCTGGCCCTGATCGGTAGTGTCGTCGCGGGCGCCCGATCAAAGACGCCGATTCGCATGGGAAAGTGTTCGCTGCGTCGGCCACCAATTACCTCCCGCCAACCACCTGAACGCCCATCTCTCCATCTCTCTCTGTTTGCAGCTCCGCCATCCGATTACTTGACGACCTCTGTCGGCCACTCGCCCATCACTCAATCGCTTGTCCTTCCCCACAACACCGTCGCATTTGTCCGTTCGTCCGTCTCCTCAGGCCCTCCACATCATTCAAACAGCTCACACCGCCCCAGACGTTTCAGTTACTCAATAACGTTTTGCTTTAAAAGGTATCAATGAAATGATACACATATGATTAAATAAAACTACTAAATTAACATTTATTCGGTTCACCCCTTCAAGAGGAACTTTTATCATCGAAACAAAGCAATTTTCACCTGAAAGTAGCACCGTATACTTTATCAAAACAAATCAAAACTGATCAAAACAAATTTGTTTCGATGACAGAAAAAGCAGGATTTGATGAAGAACAACGACTGCAAGAAGTGACATAAAGGGGTAGTCTAAAAATAAATTACAACAGAATCTCATCAACCTGTTGCATCGGGACAATTTGAAAACTGCACCTCGTGTGGGCGGGTCGTGTAGGTGGCACAAACATGGTATGTCTGTCAAAACTTTTGCTCCAACAATTTCTCTGCTTCCGTTGAAGAACTTCATGTTTCAAACATATAGTACTAGTGTTTTGAACTGTTGTCAACACTTTCGCAGTGTGAATTATCAGAGCCGCATCATTTGTATGTCCTCCATTTTGAGGCAATAGACAATATTGATTGTCACTCTTTCACTGCAATGCATTTTCAATTTCGATGATCGACGTTAATGATGCACGAGGTTACACCAGCATTTTTTATGGTGTCATCAACTTCTTTATTGGCAGTGCCTTCATCATCTCTATTGAGTCAATAATTGCCGAAATAGAACGATGTCACATCATTTCGTTACTTAACATTTAATGTGTTTTTTGTACTAGCATATTAAAAAAATTTAGTACACAGATTCCTGAGCCCATTTCAAGTAGTTGGCGTTTAACAGTGTGAAACTGAGTACAGTCAAACCCGGATAAGTGCACAAAATGCGTATCAATTGTTTGAGCACACGCCAACATGAAAACTGACTACGCAGAACTGCGTAGCCTCTTTGTGCTGTGGCGTGTGCTCTAACAATTGATACGCATTTTGTGCACTTATCCGGGTTCGACTATATCTGTGTGTTAAGCGCGCATAACTTGAAATGGACTGAGGAATGTGCGTGAGAAATTTGGGCAATATGTAGGAAGGAAGAAAGATTGTTCTTATTGTTGTTGATGCAGTGTTGCGGTGGGTGGTGGAGATTGGCGTCGGAGATTGGTGTGGGACGCATGCGGAGTGTTTGGACTTGGCGGGGAGTGAGACGAGTGCTGCCGGACGACGCAATTTGCGGCGCAGTTGTCGGTGAGTGCACGGACAGTTTAGTTTTGATTGAGAAGAATCGGCAGGCGATGGGTAACGGGGCGACGGCTCGGCTGGGGATTTGTATCGATCGACCGCTTCTCGGCGCGGTGTAACGGCGCCGCACGACGGGCTGCGGCCGGCGGCGAATCGATAGTGGTGCTCGCCAGCGTCGGCTTCAACTCACCAAGCTCTCCGATTAAATATGTAGTAGGTCTAACACGAGCGCCTGAGTATCGACCACAGTGCGTTGGTCGTTCGCGACGGCCACAGTCGGCTTACCGTCGCTGCACACCACCACGGCGTCCACCGCCGCCAGCAAGTGGGACTGTTGGAATTGGCGGCCCAGAGCGCGCTACAGCGACAAGCCCTCCGCCTCCGAGTGCGCCTCCGAGGCGATGCGCTCGGACGCGGGCGCCGGCACCAGCAACTGCCACTCCGGCGCCCCCTTCGACCATGACCACGGCGAGGACGAGGCCAGTCCCGCGCTGCCAGTCAACCCCGCTCACAAGAAGCGCCTCCCGAAGGCGTGCTGTTTATGCTGGTGGTGCTGCTACTCTTTTCGGTATGCCGCCGTCGCTCTTGCCGTGCAGCCGCAGTCCTGTTCCTTTTGTGTGGCGCATTAGACGCGCATAAGTCACTTCCGGCAGAGTGGGGTAGGGCGTAGGCAGAACACGGTGCCACTACTACCGCCAGAGTAGTGGCGGCACTCGAGGCGGTGGGGCGCGGGGTGTGGGACGGAGACGGCGATGACGACGGTGCTCATCGACGGCTGGTTGGGCTGTGACGAGGGACTAGGCGAGAGCGGGACCCGATTGACTGGCTTCTAGCGCGTCGCTGGAGCGCGCTGCCGGCTCGACGCATTCGCATATCGGGCTGGCTGCGCTACTCTGTCGCGGCCGCCCGTGTTCGCCTCTCCGCTCGTCGTTATTGCGACCGACACCGACCAAGAACGGCAGCGGGCCCGCTGCTGCATCTGTCCTCGGCGCCGTCTTTCGGCCGGCAAAGCCATGCGGCGATTACGATGATGAAAGCTGAGAAAAAAAAATGTAGCCGAGTCGGGTCAATCACTCATTCTATTCGTCGTCGTCTTCGTTTTTCAGAAAGGTCAGCGCTTATCCGTTCATCCGCTCTCCCGAATCTCCATATCAGGCCGTGTTACTTACATAGACCTGGGATTCAGAGAGCGGAAAATGCAAATTTGCTTGTTGAAATAGAAATTAACCTGCTTCAGTCATCAGACTCTCAGAACAGAGATCGTTTCAAACTTGAACACTAGACGAAAAATTCTGTAAAATTTCAAGCTTTAGTGATGAAAATTGAGCAGTATATAGATGATTGCGAGCAAATATTCCCAGAGAAAATATTGTGAAAAATTGGTCAACTGGGACACGAAATCAGAGAAATAGAAAGACGGGATCCCTTGGAGACTGGTGCTTTTGGGAGAGGGAGGTAATTTTCTTTAGCATCTGCTGCGGAGACGGCGGACTGAAGGGGGTGGGGTGGGGGGTATGGCGGGTGGTTGGGCAGTCACAGTTTGAGCGGCTGGAGGTGGAGTGCGTTGTGCAGTGCGTGACGCTGTTGCGCGTGGTGACGCGTGCGGATGGAGTTGGGGATGAAGTTGGATTGATTGTGTGCGGTAATAATAAGGGGCGCGTCAGGGCGCTGGGCAGTCAGTCGCAGCCTGCCGGAGCTGTTTGCGTGGCGGGCTCTCGTTCTTCCTCGGTTCGTTCGTCGTTCGTCATCACGTCCTCGCGATCGATAGCCTCCCGCCTGCGCCTGGACGCACCGTCGAGGAAGGGGCGGCGCGTGTGTGCTCGTCGCGCAGCACTGCAGCTGTGCTCTCCAGCCGTCTCTAAGGATATTAACCTGATTGCGAGAGACTTGGTCGCTTTGTCGAGTCGCGCCGCGAGCTCGTCGCTAGGCGTCTTGCGAGCTCCCTCTGCCTCACTTGACCGTTCGGCCAATTCACTGCGTTCCGCCAATTCACTGTTCACGATTCGGCCATCGCCCGGCGACGGCCGCCTTCCACTGTCTTCTCCTTTCTGCTGTTGCATCCCTCGACACCGCCCAACATTTTCAATGTTGCTGAAACTTCTACCCTGTAATTGCTCTTCCATGGGAAACAGCCAGAGGTCAGTTAGTTAAAGCGCACTTGTTGGCTGGACGACATTAGACGACGGTTGGTGACGTGACGAGAAGCTCGGCAATTTCTGTGTTGGCAATTATCTGGCGGTCCCCCCTGGTGATTGGGACATGATGGTATGGAAGATGGGATGAATACGAGCGGAGATATTGCGGGCGTCTGGTACTGGTACACGAGGACTGCGAGCATTGGTGTTCTAGTGTGCACAATGTTCGGTGGTGTCGGATGTTGGTTGAAGTGTGTGCCAACGCACGCGTATGGCACCTACGAGGCACGGTTGCCTGTGGTGACGGGGACTTATCGCCCCGTTGCCCTGACGATGGCGACGATCAGGCGAGCGCGCTGCTCGCACGCTTGGAACAAGGGAAGGGTGTTGTGGGAGTGGGATTGTTCGGCAGTGCGGCGGAGCGACGGACGAGCGATGATTAGATTT
Organism: Plectus parietinus; assembly: GCA_034700205.1. Classification (NCBI taxonomy): domain Eukaryota; kingdom Metazoa; phylum Nematoda; class Chromadorea; order Plectida; family Plectidae; genus Plectus; species Plectus parietinus. The sequence goes on from JAQGCX010000055.1 coordinate 20,285, forward strand.
GTTTCTTGTCGTTTTCAGCCTCACCGTTCACAACAATGAAGCCAATAATCCCGGACAGAGCTCAAATGTTGAACTAGTTGAGGAGAAGTGAGTGTTGAGTGTCAGTGAGCGTCGACCAACTAAAGACACTCTCCCTTTCAGGCCTTCTTTCGAAGAAGTCACAACGTGGGGCACCTCGTTCGACCGCCTCATGAAGCACAGAAGTCAGCACCACCCTTCTTCCAGTACGCACTGACGCATCTTTTCAGGTGGGCAGAAGTTCTTCGCCGAGTTTCTCAAGAGCGAGTACAGCGACGAGAACATCCTCTTCTGGCAAGCGTGCGAGGAGCTGAAGCGAGAGAAGAACCCCGAGAAGATAGAGGAGAAGGCGCGCATCATTTACGAGGACTTTATCTCCATACTCTCGCCGAAGGAGGTAGGTGCTGCTCGCTGACGCGGTGACGGAGAGTCTGCAGGTGAGCCTGGACTCGCGAGTGAGGGAGATCATCAACAACAACATGGTGCACCCGTCGGCGCACACGTTCGACGAGGCGCAGAATCAGATCTACACGCTCATGCATCGGGACTCGTACCCGCGGTTCGTCGCGTCGGCGCTGTACAAGAAGATCGTCTCGTCGTACGGCGATCTCGAGGAGCTGTAGCCGCTCAATGCCTTGTCCGTGCTCGTCCTGATCTCGTGCACGCGGACGAGCTCGGCGCGGACATTCTTCGACTGTGATCGGGCCAAACGCGGCGGGCATCGTACCAAACTCTCTCTAGTCTCAAGTGGACGGCGCCCGTCGCTGTTCAGCTGTAGCTTAAATCTTGCGATCCGATCTGCCGCTTTCCGCCGAAACATACCAGCGTTGTCACAAATCACCCACCGGTCCGACCCTGTATCGCCGTGTACTGGTACTGTGTCAACGCCGTTTGAATTCTTTCGGGCGAGTCTGTTCGTCAGGCTGTCGGCCGTTCCCTCAGCAACCATCTGTGTTTCCTCTTCTGATAGTACGTATACATTGCATCATCATCATCATCGTCAAATTGTACGTATGTTCGTATATTCTTCTAGGTATCCCAAGTTGATGTGTGTATCAACGAGATTTATGTCCCATGTTTAAACGATATTCATGCCGACATTCGATAAACGTTTCTATACGTTTTTTCCATCGCACGAAACCAACTCGACGAACAGAGCGATGTGTGATTGCAACCAGTAGACAGATAGAATACACGCGTGCGTACCTACCTGTTCATTTGCGAGTGCGCCCGGCAATTTGTGCGTTTTGTGCGCCACTGAATTCGATCGGCACGGATACCGACGCGACAAAGAGCGACTGCAGCATGCGGCGGCGTTCAGCGACGATCCCCGAGGAATCAAGGCTTTATGCGCGGCGCGGGTCGAGTGAAAGTGCGAAAGTGCCGTCCATCAACGACGTCGGCGGTGTGGCGGGCGACGGAGGCGGCCGTGCGCGGTCCGCCGTCGCGCGCTGGAATCTGGGTCAACCGCGCACGCACCAGATCCGCCCGTAATCGTTTCGCCGATCGCGTCGCCGTCCGCGCCGACCGGTTCCGTCCCACTGCGAATCGGTGGTGATTGGGCGATGCGCCGAACAGTGGGAACCGTCGGATGCGCGCCGAACGGACCAACTCGGACGGTGGCGACGAGGCAGCGGCTACGAAGAAAGCGGCGAGCAAACAGAGGCGACGCAACGCAGACGCATTGACGGTCGTGAGGGACGCGCGACTGTGTGGGTCTGTAGAGTGCGCGAAATTGTGCCGCGCGATCTAGTTTGCGGCGGTGGGCGGCTGGGCGGCGTTTTACGACGGCGCGCAGAGGCTACCTGTCGGGTCCTGCACAGCGACGCTCGGTCCGGTTGCGACGGTCGGCTGTATCGGCGCTGACGGACGGACGAGTGGTCGAAGAAGAAACTGGCTCGCCCATAACCAGTTGTTGCGCCACATGGAGAGCGCCCCGGCGCCGGCGACGTCGACAGGTTTTTCGAGTTTGGCTGGTTCGGCAGCGGTCGGCGAGGGTCAAACGGAGACAATCGTCAGGTAAGGCCTGTTCTCTGTTTAACAGCTGGTCAGGACCGGATGGACCCGTTAAGCCTGTTCTCGGGAGACTGGTTGCCCCGCGCCCACCCCGCATTGTCGTAGCAGCTACCGCCTCGACCAACCGGCCCAGGTCCCGGTCGCCGGTTCGGCACCGGCGCCGGCCATTCCAGTTCCGCGCAACCTTCTGCTATACTAGTTCACTATCATAACCAGATGACTTTGCTTGGGTGTCGGTCGGCTGCTCCGTGCTCGTCGTGTCCCCGTCTGTCTTTCGCGGGCGGTCGGTCCCTCGTCCAGCCATGGCTTCTCCGTGCACAGGTGAGTGAATAGTTGGTCGAGCTCTTGCGCAACGTCGTCGCACTCGCTGGCCGTCCGTTCGTTCGGTCTGTTTGACTTCGCTCCCTCCCAGGGCGGCCGACCCTCGGCGCGCCCGACTTCTGCACTCGCGCCAGAGTTTGTTTTTGAATCGTAGAAATTTTGCTTTATTTAGTTTTAAGATTTGCGGGGACTCGGAGTTCGGTGAGAACGCGCGGCCGCAGAGTCAATACGGCGGGAGGAGACACGGCCGGACGGCGTCCGACGCGCTTTCTCCAAAGTCCGAGCGAGTCCTTGTCCGTCGCGCCAAAGTCCCACCGACGCCGCATTTCCATTATTCGCGCCCCACTCGTCGTCCCCATCCAACCACCCTGCCGGATCCCCGCACCATTCTCTCACGTGTTGCGTTTCAGATCGCGCGCACTGGGCTCGGACGCCGCCACCGACGCCTCTTGCAACAAGGTGGGTGGTGCTGACAAACGTCTCCGTCGTACGGTATGTGGTAGCGTTGTTTGTGCGCCAGCGGTGGGCATAGAGCCGACCTTGATTACCGATAAGTGTCGTACGAAGCGGGATGAGACGGACTGACGACGCCCGCGGCCATCGGCGGCGGGCGTGTCGCCGTCGACGGAGCGACCGTGGCCAGCGTCGGCGGGCGTCTCCGCTTGAGCGCCCGACCGTCGCGACCTTGGCAGTTATACCGCCGGCATCAAAGTCCGCGCCGCCCCTCCAATGGTCGCCGCTCGGGGTCGGCCGGCTCTGTGAATTATTGTCATCTGATTAGGCGATCGGACGGCGAGTTACCAATGCGATTGCTCGGCTAGATTGCGGCCGCTCAAAGTGTCCGGCGGTGACAAGGCTTTTGTCTCGCGCAGTCATCGTGGCGCTCTACTCGACCCTTTGATACCAGTCCTTAATATCCTAAGTAAATTGAGCGACGCCACGCTTCCATTGACCGGTCTGTATCAGTTCCGTTGCGTCCCACCTAATCACCGACCACTTGTGCGACCACACGCCGACTAGTGATGGCGTGTCTTCAAGTTCTGTGCCATTTCCAGCCGCACCGCTCGTTTTACGGTGACGATTGCGCTTCGGACGAAGGGGACGATCTGCTCGAGGGCGCGGCGTCGCATACGGCCTGCAACGGTTCCGACACCACGACGGAGCACCATAGCGTCTGGAGGTGAGTGTTGTCGGGTGAGGTGACGGTGTGGGCAGCCGGAGACGGGGGGACGAAGTCGCGCTCATCTGCCGCCGCTCGTCCGTGTTTGCGCTCGGCTGGCGGGAAGGGATGCGTCGGGTTGGGCGTCCACGAAGGCACGTCGGCGATGGAAGGCGCCCAAGCGCGTCGAGACGCTGAAACATAGCTGCGGGCGACCGCGATTTGCCCATACCGCGTCGTCCTTGTTGTCCGATCGGCGCGTCGCGCAAATTGCGACGCCCCTCGTCTGCCTGCGTGCCTACCCATCCGTCGATCGGCGATTCTGGCCGGGGCGTTCGTAAAATTCAATGGCGAAAACTTTTTCTGTGTCAACGGTGGGCTGTAGGCAGTGATTCGCTCGCCGGCGCACGAACAGGGGACAGACGCCGTGTTCGGTGTGTGGCGCGCCGAATCGGACGGATGGGTGGGCGAACGGACGGCGGCGAAACGAGTTTTCGCGAATCACCGACGCCATGTTTCCAACCGCCACTGTGCACCCGATCGCCCTGCCCATCTGCGCGCATCCCTGACGCGCAAGTCGTCGCACTGTCACGTGTTTCCAAAGCTCCTTCGAGCATTGTTTCCCCGGAGGTCAGTGGGAGCCGAACGCCGGAGAACCGGTCGCCCAGTTGCGCCTTGTCCGCCTATATCTGCATAGTCCGCGGGAACGGGCTTTCCCCGACCAGCTGACACCGAACTCGTTCTGTTCTGCCGCCCGCAGATCGCTTGCCCCTTGCGCCTCATTGATGGCACGCTTTCAGCCATACTAGAAAGGTGGCGACGTCGGCCGATGACAAGCTGGCGGCGATAGTCGCGTCTTCCTTGTCAGGAACGTCTGTGGTACAGACTGGTGACTACAACTCGGTGATCGCGAAGCTCGAGGCGGAGAGTGGCGTGGTCCGTCACGCCGGCGGGCTGATGAAGCTCGAAGACATACACGGCCAACTCGTCGAGTCCGTACTCGTGCTGCCGCCAGCGTCGCTGCCCGCAGCCTCCATGTCGCAGTTTCATGTCGACGGCGTCTCTTCCGTCATTAAGACGGCTCCCGGTAGACAAAACGTCGACCAGTTTAGTCCCAAGAATGACACTGTCGACCTGGCGCCGCTGACCCAGGCCAGTCTCCAGGATCTGTCCAAAATGCAGCCCATGGACTACTACTCCATGTCGAGCTACCCGCGCGTCTACTCGGACTACGCGATCGCCGGACTAGCTCCGCCGAGCGCCCAGCCGTCATTGTTGCCGACCGGCCCTTCTGGCGTCAACAATCTGACTTATTACCACCCGACGATGTTCTCGACGTCGGGTCCCGGTCAGGATTGGAACCGTCCGTCCGACCCGTACGCCGCCTACCCTCCAGTGCGTCCGTTGCAACCCGTTTACTCGCACGAGACGACCCACGAGGATCTGAACAGGTGAGACCACCCCACTTTGATCGTCGCGCTCATCGTCCGCGCCTTAGTTACAGGCTAAATGCTCGGGCCAATATCTACAAGCCCGTCACCGTCGACATGCCCTCGCCCGTCGACAGCGGCATCGGCGGCGACATCAACATCGTCACGCCGAACAAAGACGGCGAGTTCGCGCCGTACCAGATGCACGGCGACGTCATGCACGGCATGGACACCGGCGGCACGACGCCAAATCGCTCCATGTCTACCGTACGATCTAGCGGTGGTCAGACGGAACGGTCGATGAGTCATCGCGAATCGCCCGTCAATATTCCCAAACTGTGAGTACTCCGATTCAGCTACGTTCACAATCTGAACAGGGAGTACTGTTGCAGCCACAACACTCTCGGATTTCAATACGTATTAGAAGCGCCGATTTCCACGTCGATTCGCAAGGAGGACGATCACATGACCTACGTGAACAAGGGCCAATTCTACACAGCCAGTCTCGACTACATCCCCGATCCCTGCAAACCTCTTAAGAGTCAGACTGTCAAAGTAAAGGCTTGAGATTTCTTTTGACGAGACGGAATCTTCACTTTTCAATTGCAGTCTTTGTTGATGGTCGTATTTCGCGAAGACAAATCTTACGAAGAAGAAATCAAAACGTGGCAGTTCTGGCATGCGAGACAACACAGCGTGAAGCAACGAATTCTCGAAGTGGACGCCAAGAATAGTAGCGGTGTCATCGGACAGATTGAAGAGGTCGGTTTCAAAACCATATTCGTAACGGAGAGTTGCACATTAAAAAAAAGTTTTCTTGACAACATGGCCAAATGAAAATATTTTGCTGAAAGCGATCGCTCTTTTAGATAGCGCACAACGCCGTGCAGTTCTACTGGAACCCATCTGAGCAAAACAGCGTCAAGGTTCGTTTTGTCTCACCGCCTCAGAAAAGAAGATCGTCGTGTTTACAGATAAGTATCGCCGTCCAGTGCTTGAGCACCGACTTCAGCAATCAGAAAGGAGTCAAAGGACTTCCCTTGCACATTCAAATCGACACTTTCGACGAAGCCGTCGACAGCAAGATTCCATTTCACCGTGGCTACTGTCAAATTAAAGTGTTCTGCGACAAGGTAATGCCAGCTTGTTCATAATTTCGTGTTGGTAATTAACTGAAACTGAGTCGATCTGACTGGATGAACTGAAACTGAATCGATATGACTGGGTGAACTGAAACAGAATCGATATGACTGGATGAACTGAAACTGAAACAGAATCGATATGACTGGCAAGTTGACAACTTTGACTGACGATTGTGTGCGAACGAAGGACTGAATGACGGTCTGCTTAACGAGGAGTACGGTATCTGACAGTGGTTATTGACAATAGGGGGCTGAAAGAAAATTGCGCGACGAAGACAAACGATCGCAAAAGCGTAAATTGGCAGGTAAAAAGAACGCTTGTACATGTGTCTAACGAGCGCTTCGCTTGTTGTAGGGCGCTAACCGAAAAATGCTACATGAGAACAGGCGGGACGAGAAACGCCGGCTGCAAGGTAGACCGCTTTATCGTTCGTCCTATGTCCGGTGCCGCTTGTCGTTGTCCCCGTCGCGCTGTCCCGTTGAACCGTGTGCTTCCTAGCGCGGCCCACGCTCTGTCCTCCTAAGCGTACTCGTCTGTCCACGCTGCGGCAGTTCCCTACCCTCTCGGACGCCCTGCGCAAATTCGCTTCGCTACCCTCTCTTCCTTCCTTCCCTTTTCAATCCTTCTTCCATTTGAGAGCAAACCCGGGCGACGGCGCCGCTCTACAGCCAGTCGGGCGCGATACTGCCGCAACCACAGACGAGTACGCCGTGTTCTTTGTTCGTCAGTGTCTATGCACCTCCGTCATCTCACATCGTCTTAGGCCGCAAAAAGTCGGACGGCGAGTATCACGACCCTTGCGACCGCTCCGAGTTCTACCACATGAGCGACCTGGAGAAACCGGCTGCCCTGTTCGTCGGTCCCGACGAGTACGACCCCAGGGTACTAATATGCGCCATCGCATCTCCCTCATTCAATTGGTGACTTGCAGTTCGCGCTGGACGCAACGTTTCCTGGCTTCGATCAGGCGCTGATTCCGATGGCAGCGGAACTGGCGGAACCGCCGGTCAAGCGACCAAGGATGTTGCCGACAGATCGCGGTAAATCGGGAGGTGGAACAAGCTGCCCACCGTGTAACTTAGACATTGCAGTGATGCTGTACGTGCGCAAGCGCGAGGAACACGTCTTCACGCCACTCCATCTGGTCCCGCCGTCGCTCGAAGGGCTGCTTAACGCCGTGGTCGACAAGTTTGCCTTGGAGCGAGAGAAAATTACGGGTGTATTCAAGCAGTGCAGGAAAGGGTGAGTCGGCGGAATCATTCGATTAGCAGCATGAGTACTCGGGCTCCGAGGTTCGAGGGAATCTCAAGTTTTTTCCGATTTTTCGAGGGGTCTCAAATTTGCCAACGGTATTTCGTGTCAGGACCTAGGCAGGAATTCAAATTTTAGTTCTAAAATTTGAATTTCGCGCCAAAATACAGTTTCGAGAGGGGTCGCAAAACTCCGCCCATTTCGGACCGGTTTGGAGGTAACCCCCCTCCGCCCAGGTAACCTATGATTAGCAGTCGTCAACGATCGGTTGCAGAGTGACTGTGAAAGTGGACGACGAGATGTTGAAGCACTACTGCAACGAAGACACGTTCGTCATCCAGATCGACCAGGCGGCCGAGGACCCCAGCTGCTGCACGATCACCTTGGTCGAGTTGGAGGATCGGTCGTCGCCCACGTCAATGCATTCGGGCACTTCTCCCGAGCAGATGCAAACGTCGGGCAATCAGCCCATGTCCTCATCCGCCTCCGTTCCACCCCCACCTCAGACCGTCCAGGTCCAGTAACGGCCCATTCATGCACTGTTCATTATGCATGTCTTCGCACTGAAAACATATTGTTATGTTCTTTGATCTGTTGCGCTAATCATGTTTTTCACAGAATACTCGCTGTAGCATATGAGCAGTGTTCGATTGATCCCCATATAGTAGTACCGTATCGCCGAACTCCCGCGTGGCCTTTGCTGAGATGTAATTGTGTGGTTCTGTTGCGTAGGCGTTGACAGTTTGCTGGTCGAGCAGCCAGACGATTAGAGAGAGAGAGAGAAGAGCAGCATTCGCCTGGTAGACTGGAATATAATGCCAACGGTAGAACAATGTGTGTGTATGTATTGCGCGGCGTTAGATAAAGAAACCGTTGAGCGAATGGATCAGTGGCGCGTGCGCGTAAGCGTTTGTGATATTGTCGATTGAGAAGGTGACGGAAGAAACTGATGGCTGATTGTTGCGGTCGCTTTGTCGAATGTCGTGCTCGTGCCATTTCTCTTTCACCGTTGATGTCGTGGCGCGCTTTTCTGCTTCATTTATCGCGTTGGTCGTTCGTGTAGTTCGCTAGCAGAGCATCGAGAGAGAGTCCTATGAATTCAAAAGCAGCTACTGTGTCCTTATCGATTCACTTTTTTCGGACCAAGTGTCTTCCTTGTCCAGTATGAGCGGTTGTTTCTGCGAGGCCTTTCACTTCTCTGGCGACAAATCAATACCTATTACCTGTACGATGTGCTAGTGGACTGACCGATTTTGTGTAATTGTTCGATCTCGCTAGTGGCTGTTACAAACTAAGTAACTAAACGTCTAGCGTTTCCTTCCGTGCCTCCCCACCAGCGCGTCCGGCAACAGTCTGTTTCATCCGATGCCCACATTGAAGGGTAGCATTGTTATTCAGAGTTTCTCGCGAATGAATCGTCAGATGATATTGCATTGCTTGTATCACATATTTCCCTGCAATGTTTTGTTAACTTCAACGCTAAATGCTACGTTCGTCTTGCGAAATTTAAGCGCAACAAATTGTATGTACGTTTCCAATAAAGCGTGCGCAAACATCACAACACATCTTCACAAAGGTCTCCAACAATCAATTGTAAAAGGTCGTTTTTCGAAGGTCCGGAAATGTCTGCTCCGGCCATGGAATCGAAGAAAAGCGCAGATTCGATGGCAACTGATTGACAAGAATCAGATCCATGGCCGACATTGCGCGTATCCGTCAGACCAAAGGAACCGCGCAAAGAAGTCGGAGATTCGTACGCAGTTCTGAGACAGACGGACAATGCAGCATCGAAACACCACAGCTTACTTATACACTTTCGTTGCTCCCAATAGTCGTCGCCAACGTTCCACTGCGTCACCAGTCGAATCGACCGTTTGCAACTCCAAAGCAACAACTGGGCCGCTGTAAAGACGCCCGTCGTCAGCGCAAACAGTTCAGAAAGTCATTTCTATTCAAGCGGCCACAAAGAAACATTGTGCTAGCGCGATAGACAGTAAGCGGCGTAAATTCATTGGAACTGTGCACTTTTTCTACTGAAGTAGTTAATTTGAAAGGTGACTGTATTGCGCAACGCACCTGGTAATGTGGCGAATCAAACGCTCGTAGAAGAACCTGCCTGAAATTGGCTTCCTTAGTGCGAAACCGGTTGAGAACACCCACCCTTGTGAACGTTGTACAGCTTCTCTGCATCAATCAGCGACAATTGGAGCTTGCGTGCTCGAGTTACTTGTAGTCCTCCGGCTAGCGTCTCTTCGATCACCTTCTGAACCACACGCAGCTCAACTTGACACACTTCTATCTATTCACTCACCCAACATAGGAACGGATAGGAGACAATTTCCGGTTTCAGCAGCGCAAAAGTTTTCATTTCGCAAATAAATGCTGCAGTAGTGTTCGTTACCACGACCGTTCAATTTTCAATGGAAAGCGGATAAACGCGCGGAATAACGCCTGCCATAACATTGTCACAATGGAATAAAAATTTGCTGCACTTTACTTCAACAAATAGAAATCGAATAAAACAAGGCTCTCAGCAGTGGGCGGATCAGTAGAGCAAAGTGAAAGATCAAGAACTAGTGCATATCGACAGATGCGAATATTAACAATTATAAATACAGTATTAATAAGCGAGCATGAGCAAAGCGTGTGGTATACCGCCTACACAAGACTGAATCCTTGGGTGTATTCAATGGCAGTGAGGAGCTTGCGACGCATCAGCTCCTTTTTGTCGCCAGTGATCTGCGGCAGATCGAGCAAGTTGAAGCAAGTGTGCGCGACGGGCATGGACTCGGCCGGGGCCGGCTGAATGATTATCTTGACCGCCTTCATCCCGTGCAGCGGAATCCGGTTGCTGCCCGTCAGAAACAGGAGGAACTTCTTGCGCTCCTCCAGCGTTAACTCGGAGAACACTTCCCAAAACAGCTTGATCGACTCGTGACCCATCCAGTAGGTGCCACGATACTCGGCGTGCTAAAGGTTGCTATTTTCAACATTTTACTGGCAGCAGAATACTCCTACTTTGAAGAGTAAAACTCCTACTGAGAATCTCCTACTTTGGAGCCCAAACATCTTATTTCTTCTATTTTCATGTATAAAATGCTCAGATTAGCAAAGAATATGCTCAGATTTCGCGATTTTTACCATAATTCTAAAAAAAATTTCGCCTCCGGCGGGCCAAGGGCGCTTGCTGTAACGCTTCGCGTCACTGTTTATGTTTAGAAACCACTTGTTTTGCGATCTCCAACTTAAAATGTTTGGAGTTCCCACACCTTTTCCGGATATTATAAAAATCTCCTACTTTCGAACTTCGGAAATCTGACAACCCTACTAAAGAGACTACTGTAGAAAGCACCGTAAACCCGGAATTTTAAATCTGCACTAACTAACGATTAAATATCGTTATGGGATCATTATTTGAAATAGATTTTAATCATACAAAGTATTGATACTCCATTCAATGAATTCTGGATTTTGGGCACGCGCGACATTGAATAGCATCAGTTTGCATCAATTAGTGGTTAACCGTTCGCAAAATTTTGACTAAACATTCTGTCGGCAATGATTCCACGCAGAACCAACCTTCTTGAATTCGTCCCAGTCGTAGTTCTCATTGCCGATCACCATTTCCATGAGTTCTTTCGGTTGAAAGAAGTTGAGAATGCGGGACGTCATGACGCGATGAAAACCGTCGGCGAAGGCCTCAAACTGCTGCTTGATGTAGTCGTCAGGTCCCTTGTCGAGCCGGAAGCTAACGTACAGCTCGACGTACTCGTTCTTGTTCTCCTGAGTTACGGGGATCTCAGTACCGTTCGGTCGCAATTCGATGGTCCGAGTCACATCGAATACAGTAACGCTGATCGAAAACGTCAGTCCGAACACCTCCTCGAAGTCGTCCTGTTCGTAGTCCAGCAACTGTTCTAATGATCTGCAAACTCATTCCATATTGAAAAATCGTATCATTGGACTACTGTTCAATAGAAAAATAGCTCCATCAGTACTATGAAAATGTCGGCGTCCAGTTGGGGGGATTGCCTCGCAAATCATTTCAAATTTTCGCTAATCGCTACGGAACCAACAAGCACAAATACGAGTTCATGAGTTGGCGTCCTGCCGAAATTTTGTTCACAACGCAATATTTTTTATCCTTACGCTAAAAAACCGTAGTTTCCGCGTTAGCCGTGATAAGACAGAGAAATATACGGTAGTTTGCAACCCGGTCTGGTTTTCGACGCGCCGATAGTAATATAAAAAACTCGGCGTCCAGACCGGGGCGTGGTTTACTAAGCATGGCAGCATATAAATCAATACGCTATGTTTTGTGTTGCTTGATCAAGCCCGCGCGTTTCTTTTGCGTTAGGTACCGTAGTTTTTTGCCCGGTCTGGTCCCCGAGTTTCCGACTGTACCTTCCTTCGGTGGGACTGAGTTGCTTGAGGTCATCGAGAACGACGCGTTGGCCGAGTAGTTTCTTGTAGAGGGCCAGCGGGAAGTGGAAATCAACCAACACGCCGTTGTAGATGGCCAGTCCACAAAGAATGCCGACCAGTTGGAAGTTGCCCGGGTGCTCGAACTGCGAACCGGAGAACCAGATCTCGTGCGACTCGGGGTCTTCGAGAAACATGCCGTAGTCCGGATCGAGCAGCGCTTGGAACAATAGCATGAAGAACTCTTTCTTCACGCCCCCCGCGTCGTCAGCCTCCTCGCCCGCAAATACAATCTGACAAATGGGACAGTGAAGGCGTTCAAGGAAAATCATACTCATCATTTCTTTGAAAGAAAATGAAAAATCATGAAAATCATACTCATAATTAAAGAGCGTACTGTAGAAAGCACCATAACCTCAGAATTTTAGACGTGTAATAGTGACAAAATATCGTTGCGGGAGGTTAACTAGAAATGAATTTAAATCATAGGAAATAATAATACTGAATACAATAAATTCTGGATTTAGACAGGGCGGGACATAGAATTGAGAGGTGTTGGATGGATTTCGGGTTAAGCGTAGGAAAAGTTGTGACAAGAAAAGGACCTTGAGAGGTTTCTTTAAACCGTCGGCACGAGTATACAGTAGCTGGGCGAGCGTGTCGCTGACGATGCGCTGCCGGTCGATTTGGAGCACCAGATAAGGATTGACTTGTGTCGCAAAAGGCACAAACAATGCAGCTATGTTCTGCCGGTTCGCTTCGTGCATCGACAACTGAACACCGCGACCGTCAAAAAACCACAACGAGTCACCTTCGCGTACCTGCATTTGCACCTTCGCGTCCGTTTGCAGCAGTGTCGTTTTTGCCGCAGCGTTGAAAACGAACGGATATTCAGACCAGTAAAACTTTCCCTCTTCCTGAAATTATTCTACATTCCCACGCCATCTGTTTCGTACCGCCAACATTTTGCAAGATCCAATACACAAAGTCCTGCACGATGTCTCGTTTTTCAGCCAATTCGTCGAGGTAAAAGCTCTCGATGGGAATCTTTTGGTGAGTCATATTGATGGCGTTCAACTTGGAGAGGACCTTGAGCGACGCCTGCATCGCCTTGTCGTGCATCTTGTGCTGCAATCGTCGTTTGCGAGCAGCCGCGAAGAGCACCAGTGGTGTGCATGGGTTGGGTTTGACCCACCCAATCCGTGACCCACCCGACCCATGGGTTAGGTTTGACCCACCCAATCCGTGACCCACCCGACTCATGGATTAGGTTTGACCCACCCAATCCGTGACCCACCCGACCCATGGGTTAGGTTTGACCCACCCGACTCATGGGTTGGGTTGAGATATTTTTCTCAATGGGTTGGGTTAAAATGTTTTTTAACGGGTTGGGTTGGGTTGGAAAAATCGTGACCCATGCACACCACTGAAGAGCACACGACCTACCTCCAGGACGGCTTCTGAAGCTTGTCCATCGGGAAGAGAAAGGATGTGCTCAAGCACGGATTTGAACACACGAACAACCCTGTTAAAATGACGAGGCGCGAAATTGGTCCACCAGTGTTCTGTAAACGGTCGTTGACAGTCTCAAATAAAGGCGACATGAGCGAAAATCGCCAACCAAGAACTTTGGAAGGATTGATGGTCAAACTGAGCAAGATGTTGGCAAATGGCACATGCAATTCTTTGTAGTTCTCGGCCGCAGACATAAATGCGTGGCACCATGGCAACACGATGTACACCCTCAGCGCCTCCACGTCCGGTGGCGATTGGCTCAGTTCACTCAGCAACGACATTTCTATCGCTTTCTGCATCTGAAAGGAGACATGGGATCTTCTACAATTACTAGTGGCAATGTTGGACTCACCACTTCTGAGTGTTGTTCCGCGTAGGCAGAGTTTGCTAGAAGGTTGAACGTTTCCATCACTTCATCCATGTCGACGCCGTGATTCGACTTGGAGGCGTTGAACCGCGTATCATTACTAAAATTAACCTTCCATTGTTGCCATAAGATGTCTGCGCGAATCAAAACTGTTATGAAATCAATACCGTATTTATTCTAATACAAGCCCCGTCTCTTATAGAAGCCCCGTCTCCAATAGAAGCCCCCCCTAGCGAGGGATCGGAAAAATAGAAGCCCCGTCTCTAATATAAGCCCTCCTACTTGGCCGAACCTCAGTCAGCAAATGCAAATCAGGTCAAAAAAGGACATGTTTTATGATACATGCGCTTATTAATACTGTATTTCGTTAAAACGCTCTTTTGTTCAAGTTTCCGTTGAAAACGATAAGAATTTGTCTTAAATTTGCACTAAAAATCACCAAAATGATCGATTTTGCCTGAAATTTTTTGATATTCATTGATCGAAAAAATAGAAGCCCTGTCTCTAATTTAAGCCCCGTCTCTAATTGAAGCCCCGTCTCTAATTGAAGGCCCGCAGGGCCGGCCCTGTACATCACTGATTGGAACTATTTTAAAAACGAAAACGTTCTCCTTTCGATTTTATTGGTAACAAGAATAAACAATGTACTGTTATAATAAGCAATTTAGGCAATCGTACCAATGTTCGTTCAAATTCCTTTTATGGTCATGACGGGAATCATTATTGCACGACATCACGTTGCAAATGAACTAAGATACTTTTTACTGTGTCTGCACGGTTTCAATCCAATTGCCAACGTCCTAATTACCTTTCTTGTCGTCAGATCCTACAACCGAGCATTTCGAGTGAGTTTTATGTTTTTATTGTCTATTAATCCCGAGTTTTTTGCATAGGTGTACTTAAGGAAGAATCACCGGAAAGAATTTTTTGGACAAGCACTGGATAGATAGAATGAGGTTTTGCCAAATAATCCTACCGGGCTCCTCTCTGATTTTGGGTTTTGGACAGGGCCGGATTTTAAATGGGCCACATGGGCCACGTGGCCCAGGGCCCCCCGGTTTACAGTCACTTAAGGGGGGCCCCCGACGTCACTCA
>JAQGCX010000056.1:0-34619 GCA_034700205.1 Plectus parietinus
GTCCAGTACTGAAAATAGTAGCCCATGGGCAACTATTTCTGCGTGGGCTACTATTTCTTAAAATACGGTATATATATATATCCATTAGTCATCATAATACTGCCAATGTTGTTGTTATCGCGCAAACACTGACAAAAAATGCGTGGTAAATTCATGTTTACAAGCAAGATGCTTGTCATAACAATGATGAAAGTATCTCTTGCTTGGCTTCCACCCAGCTCTGCCCAATTTATTGCCGTTTTTGCATGCAAACAGCGCAGCAATTAGATGCTGGGCAGTCTCACTCTTGGGGCTTATAAAATGTGTTTGTCCAATTCATGTCCGTCGCCGTCGCTTTCAGACTGACTGATGTGATGCTCTTTTTTGGTTCCTGTGATCATTAGCGCAAATCAATCAGGCTAGGGGTGCTGCGAACCAAAAGCAAACATGATTCTACTATTTACTTAGTTGTTGATGATGAAGTGGTGAAGGTGACACCAAACGACACTGATTAGTTGTTCATTCATTAGCGCCTTTCTGAGAAATTTTCTTTGCTGTTTTGGTTGCAAACATTGCACTTCCCTACTCTAAAGGTCGCAGATGAATTGAATGTTTAAAAACCAAGTGCAGTCAATAGCGTGAGCTTTATTAATGAGGATTGCACTACTGCCCACACGACACTACCAGCTGCAAGCGACAAATAAGAGCTATTCGGTGCTCAAGCGGAAATATATTCATTCGCGATGAAAGATGTTCCACTAGACAATCACATTTTCTTGCCAATCAGATGATCGGACGCGAATCGATCGAATAAAACTAAACTTCAACACGAATACTGAACCGATCGGAACCGCTGATGAACAAATACGTTGTCATTCGGAGGGAAAAAATGGAAAATCATTCCTCGAAAATGATGGATCTAGCATAGGCGCCGCTGGCCAATGGGTTCTTGAATTTGGAAAAGTGTAGCATTCGTGGCGATCTGAGATCGATGGTCATTTGCGGCTCTCGCTTCATGGGGCGACCGGGTCGCAGCAGATCGCCGCGTCCGCCGCCGTAGTACAGTGTCTCCATCCGCTTCATCGGTCGTCCTGGTCGCATTCGGTTATTGTTGTTCCCCGCTGACGCTGCGGGCGCCGCCAGCACGACGCTCCACATTAGGCAACCTACAAAACACTATGTACAATCATTTTTCACATTCACATCTTTTATTATTCGATTAAGTAATAAAGAGCCAAGTGGAGCGTGTAAACAATCAACGGCTCTATTCAGTCATAATTGTCCCCGGACAAACGAAACATCTATCAGAACTACACATGTACCTGCAGACGCTCTTGAACGATGGTGTGGAGTTGGCGTTTGATAAATAATTGTGAAACTCTGAGACTTCGGCGTGGGGCGGGAAGACCGGTATTGAACGGGATTACGAATTATGCAGGTTTCGTGAGTCAAAAAGCATTCCCCTGAGGAGATGGATATAAATTCTGATCGAAATACGCTTTATTTCAGCAAGAGATTCAGATCAGTTCAAAGCCAAGATTATAGGTAGGAAGGTACCACACTAATAACTTCTGGAAGACGGCATGAATACTGGAGAACAGCCGACCTAGAGTAGTACTGTATTTCAGAGACCGTTGATCACAAAGCCAGCCGAAGTTTTCGCAACCAATATGAAAAGATCTCAAATTACCTGCAAACAGTGCAGCGAGCAGCATGATCCCGAAGAGGATGGCGGGGTTGAATGAAAGTGAGTTTGAATTATGGTGTGCGGTGTTTTATAGTGGCAGATGGGAGATGTCCGGGGCGGGGCTTCTGTGCGTCTTCGCCGCTTTCCTGCGCGGAGTTGGAGCGCTGTGCGTGTCTGCCAATAAAGCCCATCAATGAACGAACGAATGACGCAAGAAGCGCCGCCGACGTCTTTCATCGACTTCTTCCCTGCTCGGCGTTCCCCTTGATGAAACAAAGGAAAAAATTGCTTCTTCCGGTGATTGATTGCTTTCCCAAACACGCGATTGGAGTTATTTTGATATGCCCTAACAGTTATTACAGCCGTCTAGAACTTTGATTTGGGTCATTTTGCAATGTCCGATGGTGTTCTATTTTGTACTTCCTTTGTTCGCAGTCGCATTGCAGCATTGTCGGATATCTGCGAATAGAATAAATCCTGATTGCTGACTAAAATAAACTGTAATAACGAATGGACGCAGGGTCTAGAAGGGAGTGAACCAAGTTCGATCTCGGTTTCGTTTCTTTTCATGAAATTCCATCTGTTTTCTAATCTGTCTGCTGCTTAAGAACCTCAAGAACAAAAGCTATCGAGAAACGAACGGGGAAATAATTCTTTTCATCACTCGAGAGATAAAGCGTAATTTAGGCGACTGTATGAGGGTAAGTGATGTCATACACGTACGTTCATACAACGAAAAAATGGCACACTGGGAGCATTTTAGGCAGGCTCATGCACACTTGATTCGTTGTAGCAGTCTGATAATTTACTTCCGAAAAATATCACTGTAGACAAACTAAATCGGTGAGCCTACTGATCGTTTCACTTTGCGTTCCGTAACTGTACACATCTCACATTTATTGCGCACCACCAAGAATAGCTTGCAATGCCGCGTCATCAACGTACTGCCCAAACCCAATGCCATCAACCCCGATTCCCGCCTGTCGTAAGCTGTTCACAGCCGACAAAGTCACATTCGTGCCTTCTGTTGCCCTGAAAATATACGTGTTTGCGGCATCATTTCTTTGACGATTTTCTTACCAGAACCGCTGATCAGAACCACCGTTCGCTAGACATCTGGCCTCAACGTGCTCTCTCTGTCAATAACGAGACGCAAACCTCTGAAAAAACCATGATATATAAGACAGTAATTTCACAAAGAATATCGAGTTGTGCTCTGTTATTATTTGTCGTTGCGCTGTCGTCTGACAAGCGTCTGGAGCAATACGTCAGAAAAATTACCGATAAAATGTGGGACTCGATCTTCCTTTCACGTGAAAATCCCGCAGCAGCAAACTTCTCGTATCGTCCAAGTTGTTTTCCAAGTCAATTGGCTTGAAATAAAAAGCAAAATCGGACACATCAACCATACCAATGCGCATTTTGGTGTTAGATATCGAAAAACCTTGATCAAGAAACGCCACAAGCATGTTTTTCACCTGAATGACAATTTACCGTATTTGAAATTGCACACGCTTTTTTGACTAACACCATTAAATCCGGTGTAAGTGATTGTTTACGATGAATCAATGAGTACGGTAAGATCCACTTGAACAAGCAAAACATCCCAATCTGAAAATAGATCTTAACGACATGTCAAATACATGTTCTTTCAGTTCAAAAACTGCTCATAAAAGCACGATTTTTTTATCACTCTTGTTGTTGTAAGAACCGTAACTTATCTTACTTGGAAATTCGCAGTTAACGCCGTGATATCCAATCGCACACTTGGAGACATATTTATTCCGAATGCCTCCGTTTACGCAAAGCGGAATTTGGCAATTAACTCCATTCCAAAATTTATCGCAGCTGCAAGTTCCAGTCAGCAACTGCCCGTTTTTGCATTCTGCAATTATAGTCAAAATTTGGCCATCGGTAAAGAAGAAAACTGGGGTTTGGTGTTGAAAGGAAAATAAAGACAAATGAAATGATTTTGTCTCAGGCGCTCATCATTGATACAAACTTGTCCTCGCTGAGTATCGCTGAAGCGTGAAACAAAAACTCACTGAATCCCGCAACGCTAGTGTGGGTTTATGATTTTTTTGCGCGACAGGCTACTACGGTGTCACTTTCCCGTTTCTCTTTACCCAGTACAAAATGCTGACTTTAACAACGATTGCTTTTTGATGCACTACTGGGTATTGGCCAATGAATCTATAATAAATATTTTTTGTGAAAATGTACTGTTCTGTATTATTGGTTGCCACTTTTTGCGTGTCTTGGAGAAAATTGTTAATTCAATGACTGAATGATGGGTAATATTGACCAACGTGAAATATTGGTGCATTGGCTGAAACCAGAAATCGTGAAAGACACGCTTCCATTCAGCAATCCGGACCCCTGAATCACGAACATGCATTCATTGAAAACCCAGAAACAGCATTGTTTAACCTACTTGCACTTTGATCCGACTAGACGAGGAAGTCGGACAGACGAAGGGCTACGATAGAAATTCGAATGAACACTAATCGCTGGGCCGGCGATCAAAAATTGATTGCATTTCCTATTTATAGCGAACTATTATCGAAATCAAGAAACGTCGCCGTCAACGAAGAAACCGCGCTCACTGAAACAATGTGAGACATAAGGTAATTCGACGCTGAAAATATGAAAGCCGATGCAGGCAAAGAAAAATACAGGCTTCGAAAATGAAAGAAAAATAAAGAAATAGGTTCTTTACGTGAATTTAATGCCAGCGATGATTCGGTAAAATCATTTGTTGGATGGGTCGTTGTCCCAAAGAAAAAGCTGGTGTCCGAATTAATTCGCGAGAACAGAAAACACTGTGGATTATCAATGGTGTAGTCCGACAAGCGAATGTTGACTGTGTAAGGTCCATTATGATTGGTGTCTAATCGAAAAAATATAAGGTAAGAAATCGTAATACAGGAAACATATGCAACGGTATTATTTAAGTTCTTCTCAGCTGATCTCTTATTACACTTGCTATCTATTGTAGATGTTTACCGTTTGTCAGTATTTTCGCAACGATCAACGAGTCAAAATTATTAGCTTCTCCATCGTTGATGATAAACTGGGGCGTTAACTCAGCTCCTAAACGATAATTTCAATGAAACTGTGCACAAGGCAATATCATCAACTTTCCATTCGGTGCGAATATCCGCAGATTGGGGTAGAAACCAGTGGCGACAAAAATAACATAATTCGTTGTACCGTCTATGTTGACGGTAAAGTTGTGCCCTTCATTTTTCACGCAATCATCCGCGAATTGAACATCGTCTCCGGTTGTGCCATGGGCTGCTGGTAGATAACTTGTAACATGCTGAAAATGCATATCTATCGTAAAAATTTGACGAATTTTCATACAGTTTTTGCAACGCCACTTCTTCCAATTGCAATCGATCCGCCACTGAACTGTGCAATGTTGAAGAGATCGATGTCAAAGAATTGTTCGTGCTGAAGTAAATGTGTACCTGAAACGCTTTAATTCTTGAAGTGATTGATTCACTCTGATCCCTCTTGCCTGCGTTTTCCCAAAACTTAATCAACTGAAAAACTGCAGAATCATTGGGGACATTGATTTGAAGCGATTCTGTGAAAACAAACATTGATTCATAGGAGTACAAGTCGCTTTGCAGTCCAAGTGAAATTGCTTCCACAATTTTAACCTGCTGGCCATCAACAATAGGTGTTTCTTGAGCGACAACCAACTCAGATTTAATCGCTTGCTGGAATACCGCGAAATCAGCAATACTGATAACTGTCGAAAATTCTGAAAGTTATTAATTGTTCCGAAAGTAAACATTTTTAATCGACGTTATTAATTCCTGCTTGTCACACTTGTAGGGTTGCCAACCCTCCTACTGGCAGTAGAAAGGGCTGCACAGACTCAGACTTTTGCGAACAAAAACCAAGAATAAATAAACGCGCGTTACTCATTCTTGGTTTTTGTTCGCAAAAAACGCCGGCGTGCGGCGAGCGTGCGAAGTCCGGCCCTGAATACTCCTACTTTGGAGGGGTCCCCTCCTACTGAGAGTCCACTTACTCAGTAGGAGGAAAAGTCTCCTACTTTGAAGCCCAAGCATCCTACTTCTCCTACTTTCATTTTAACAAATGCTCAGATTAGCCAAAAATATGCTCAGATTTCACAATTTTCACCACAAATCTTAAAAAATTTCGCCTCCGGCGCTTGAGAGCGCCCCTGGACCCCCAACCGATTAAGCTCGTGCGCTTTGCGCACTCGCCTGTGACGCTTCGCGTCACTGTTTATGTTTAGAAGCCACTTGCTTTTCAACCTCCAAATTAAATTTTTTTGAATTCCCGCACCTTCTTTGAATCTCCTACCATAAAAATCTCCTACTTTCGAACTTCGGAAATTTGGCAACCCTACACATTTGGCGACTTAACTTTTCAGTACTTCACTTACTATTTTCATCAAAGATGACCAGCGCAAATGTCTGATAATAGAAATCGGAAAGAAGCGGAATATTGACGAGCAATTGTTCAACTCCTTGCAATTCAAAGAAATTTTGCTGAATTCGAGAGGTCAGCTCAAAAACAAGCGTCAACGTTCTGTGATTGTTCGCGAACAAAAACGGATTCTTACTAGAACAGGTTGCTGAAAACTATTCGTTATTTTAGCTGCCCACAGCCCACTTAAAACAAACCTTGATCGAAACTATCAGCTGTTTGCTGATAGTAATTGGTCTCCTCTGATATTAAGTTCCAGTGTTTTGTACAATTATTATTTAATTATTGACAAGCTCCCTATAAAACATGACGGACAAATGCACTTGCCGCTGGCATCGTACGTTCCCTTATTTTGACAGTTTAGCTGCTGAGCTAAAAAAAGAACTCCTATTATTTCCTCATGCGAGGGAATTGAACAAAGAGTATACGCGCAAGAGAAAATGTGTTCTCAAGGTGCGCTGAAATGAACTTTTGTCGATGTAAAGCCCTTTGATGAACACGGGCAACACTTGCTGTCGTTTCATGCACGACAGCGGTTCTGGTGTGTCCACGGTCATGAAGTCGACATTGAAAGTGCAGGACAGATCGCGCCGCTTCGAGAACACTTTGTGCTGATCTTGGTCAGTAATTAGCAGCATCATTCCAATGCCAATTGTCGGCGAAAATTTTGCTATGCCAATGACGATGTGCCTGAGTTATTTCTTTACTTAAATATGCCTCAAAACGAAAATTTTTGACGTACGAAATGTCGGTAAAATGTCGTGAACGTCGCTGTTCAAATCAGTAACATGTCCGAGCAGAATATCTGCATCGCTATATTCCCAAACGCGATATGATATTGATGCAATCACGCTGTTCGCTGTTTTCACAGCCAATAACGCAGTACCATTTTCAACATTCGGAACAAAGAAAAGGGCAGAATTCTGACTTGAAACGTTTGGTATCAATGTCACATTGGGCTGATTCATTGTAAGTTGTACACTATCGATTCCTGAATTGACCGGGATTTTATATAGCAAATTTTAAACTTAATAGAAACCGGTTAAGTTGCTAGATTTCGAAGTTGTGTCGAAAGTCATAACAGTGTCTGTGAGAAAAATAGAGGAAATTGTTTGCGCAAAGATCTGAAAACATGAAGGACTACATATGATAATATTAGTTTCTGAATGATGCAGTGTTACTTGTGAAACATCACTGACAACTGAAAAAATACGATGGCTGCCAGTTTGCTCAGTGAGATGTTTAATATAAGCAAATGAACTTGAATCGGAAGCCGAACAATTAGCAACGACGAAAGAGCTGAAATAATAAAAAATAATCAAAATAATCAAATTAAAAGTACGGTTCACTCTGGTTTGCCAGCGAATAGCTTGCAGTAATCTGGTCAATTATATCTTTAGCAGCGGTTTGCGGATTCGATGAAATCAGCGTTCAAATATCCGACTTGAACAATGCCGAATTTGGAGTCAAAGCTAGCACAAATCCGCCGAATACGGGCTGCGGAATGCCTTGCGAATTGATCAGTGGTATTCCGTTGCCGCACAGTTTGTAATCGCTAAAATTTGTTGCCAAATAGAACGAAGATTTGGGTGATGTCGATGGAGAGGATTGAGAGAAGCTGGTGATGAGAAATGTGGCAAACGACAGTGCCCTAAGAAGGCTTTAAAGCAGAACAACCCTTCCGTGACGTTTGTCGTTTCCCGGCGAGCTCAAATTGCATGTGACATTTCGCGTCGACAACTCTTTCGGGCGAAGAAAATAAAATTCAATTGTAGTCAAGTTGCAGCTGATAACTAGAAAAGCATGTAACAATTGGGTGGTGTCGCTGTCGCCTGTGTGTTTGCTTTTGCTTTGGGAGATTAAGGTGTTGAGATTGAGAAGTGCTAGCATGAGTTGGCAAGTACATTTGTACAGCTTCTAATCCACTGGTATAGAGTTAGAATTCATTCTTCAGTATTAATCATCAGTGCTCGCGTTGCACATTTCCTTGGCACCGAAACACATTTTTCTATTAATTCTGATATTGCTTGACGAACAGTAACTGCCGTTGTTAGGGAAACGCATTAAGTAAGAGGACAAGTAGACAATGAAAAGGCTGCGCAACAGCTGCAATTTCATGCCAACTTTATGACGCAAACTAGCGCTTGAAAATCAGTACTAATAAATGATGATGAATGTGCGTATATTGCAGAGCGAGAAAAAGCTCAATTAAATGAATCTGCTACGTCAAAGTAGCTATGACGACCAAGTTTAATGAAAAGCGATGGAAGTAAAGATCACGAAAACATGTACGTAGTCGCTTCCGATCATTAGCTGGTGACAAAGAATCATTAGACTCGTGAGAGAACATTGTGCTCAAAGCTCATACCGAGCACATACTGAATAATCCTTTATAAGACAAAATCGAAAGTTGTGAGATCATTTCGACGAAGCAAGCGAGCCACTGCCCCGCCTTCAAGATTTCTTCTGCGATACTCATCAAGATCTATATGCGTAAGTTTCAAATTTCATCAGATCATAAAAGAAAAGAAATAAATCTTTGTAATCTGCATGGCAAGAAAGGTTATGGCGCAAATATCTAATTAATAACTAGGTGCAACAGTAAATGTTGATTTATTTAGCAATAAATGTTCTTGGGTATAGTTCGACGGTGCTGAAATTTTAATTGATCACCAGATTCCTCATTTTTGACAGATAATGCTCCCTCCCTTTGATCTCTGGTTCAGCTGTAAAGTACAATTCTACCGATTAACAATTTTGACTGCCTCGTTGAACTTGCTGATGCGGCCATCGTGCATTACCAATACGTACGCGAATTTAACTTATTCAATCAATTTGCGATTGCCAGGCAACAGTATCAGTCTGTTTCGCACTGACAATCAATTCCGCATATTGCTCAGAATCCACGTTTAAAATGCCGCTGCCACATTTTTATGGCGTGCAAACGGCCAATCGTTCTGATTCAGCGCAAATATGAGCTCAAAACGCTCTGATGTAGAACTTATTCCGGCAATCTGACATAGCGAATGTAAGATTTAGCCTTTTTCGACAGAACCTAATCTGCAAGTGACGTACTGACTTTAGTTGCCCATTCATTGTGACGTTGTTGTTTGTTGGGCGGTCGTCCTGGGAGCGATGGCCGGTCGCTATGTGACGTCACTGGTCACGAAGGCGACGCACTAGTTCCATCTGCTTTCCGTTCTCTTGTCCTTTGTGTCGTTCATCCATATTTAATCGTGTGCGATCGGTACGAAGCAGTACCTCAGAGAACGGACAGTCCTTCATTTCCTCTCTTCATCTGCGCGTTGTCAGTCATTCACATTCTCTGATTACGCGTTTGTTTTGTTCAGAAAAAAGATCGCTAATTAGCACTTCGTCGTCGTCGTCAGCGTGACGTAGCAGTTGATGAAGCTGAAACAATGAAGCTTTGACTTGCGCCGTTCGCTCTTCCGCCCGCGCACGACATTCAACGGAAATGGCACGGCTTGTCGCGGTGACCCCTTTCATTCTGACAGTCATCTTCTGTCATTTGGGTACGATTTTGAAAGATTTTTCGTCGATTTTCAATATTTAATGTTCTTTGAATTCTAGAAGCGGTTGCCGGCAATTACAATCCCGTGCGATTGGATGAGCCTGCACGCGCTGAATTGCGCGAAACAGGAGGCCAATCATCCGTAAACGACCCGTCTTCCGAAAACAATGTTATTGACTTGTAAGCTTTCTTTTGAAATTTGTTTGAAAATATTTGAGTTACGACAACACTATTATAGTTATTATTCATGATTGAATCAATAGTTTCGATTTGTTCCCTTGAAAAACACTTCGCGGTTTTTGTTCTTAATTAGAACATTCTGCGAGTTGCTTCTTTTTGGTTAAACTGCGTTTTGTTTGTCAGCATCCAGCCGTTCACCAAATCGGCTGGCCCCTGTTGTCCAGCGTTCAACGAGCACATGTGACATCATGTAATCACCACATTCCGATTATAAAGCATTCCATTCGATTAAGCGAATTTTATCGCCGCACTAAAAGGCTAAAAATCACTCGTGGTACTTATGTTTATGCGATTATTAGCGCATCGTGCAGGGCTGAACGTCCGTATCAAATCGCATTTGCATGTTTACGACGCCTCGGTCTGCTTAATGCGATCAAATTCACCCGCTCCCCTATTATATGACTTCGGAGCCATTACGTTCTGTTGACCGACTTTGATGCATTTTGATGATATGTTTCACTCACCAATGTTGCGCTCATGTGAATGTGTTTGCACAATTCATCAGCCACGTCATTGACATGCACGCGTTCATCCACTGCCAGTTCCTTTGTAAAAAATATGGTTTCCATTGCACTTTTCCGAAGTGCAATGGAAATATGTGGAGTGTGAAGTGCAAGCTATGTCAAGCTTTTCCGACTACATAATTTCCTACTCCTACGCGTTTAATTATCCGTTTCATAGATAATCATTCCCGCATTCACAGGAAATACCTAACTAATTGCGCTATTAACAAGAGCCATTCACTTTTCTTTTCAGTCAACGATCATACGACGAGCGAAATCGCGAGAATGGCGTCCGGGGCACGCGCGTACGCGAGCCATCGCTCGCCAGACGAGCGCAGGAGCCGTTCGGAATGGAACAACCGCGCCACATGGTCGCCAGCCATCTGGGCGTGACGGACGAGTTCTGGTGCGCCGTGATCGTGCTGCTGCTCGTATTCGGTCTGCCCGCCCTGTGCACCGTCACTCTGGTCGCCATCATCGCCTGGTTCATCGTGCGGCGCCGGGACAGCAAGGCGGCCGACCTGATGCGCTGTCATCAGCGTACGGAGCGCAGTCGCAGCATGCTCTACTCGGGCAATCTGGGCATCGGCTGCATCAAGCGCTCGCCCAGCCCCGTGTTCGAAGTCCAGCCGGCAGACGAGGAATTCATTCGTATCGCAAACAAACATCGCCTGTCCATTACGAAATACTAACAAACGATCGGCTGAGCACAATGTCATTTAGATTGAACAAGTATCCATTGGTTACAATGCATAGGAAACAGTTGAATTGCAGCAAATTAGGTCCATAGTCCAAAAACCATTCTTCTTGCAATCTATTTTTCTCATCTTACGTAAAAATTTGCAACTTGGTAAGTGACTGACGCATCATATGAAGATCGCCTTCACAAATATGTGTACGAAGGCGAAAAAAAATGTGTCTGCCTATCGGGTTTATTTCGTACGTGGTCAGGTGTGTATTGTTCGCTGCTGTTGTATCGATTGTTGACTTCGCGAAAAATATTCCCTCTTTATCCTCGCATTCAGTGACAGCATCAAAGCGTTGGCTTTTAACAATATAACGCTTTTGCGTCATAACTGTTGTTGCTGTTGCTTGATGATGAAGTGTAACAGGGCTGTCCTAAACCTCCTCAAAAGCTTCAGCACAGATATTGCGTGCCATTGCAAAATCGTGCCATTGCAAATTCAGCTTAGTGTTTTGTTGAATAAAGAATAAGTCGCCATGAATTTGAGCACAGAATTACGAATGATTCAAGATAAAAAGCGCTTAAAAAACGTCTTTTAACTTGCCGGAGTATAATCAGTAATCATTGTAATGAGAAAAATTAAAACAGGCTTATATCGGATACTGTAGCGGCATTGAGCATGGTTACCATGTGAGTTCCTTGCGGGACTCGAAGCTTTACTTGGCTCTTTTTCAAATTTCTCAAGTGTTTGTGCTTACCCTGCGCAACAAGCTTCAAATGCAATGTGTATCAAGTACGGTAAATTTTTTTCTCAAAATTACTGGTGTTATGCCGGCATTGCAACACATTTCGAAGAATTTCACTGCGCTGAACGAGGCATTGCGATATTGTCGATCCAACTTCATGATGACGAGATCGTGGCATTGAAAAAGAACACAAACTACGCCCAGACACACTGAAAAGCGCGAAAAAGAAATATCAAACAATTTGCAATCATTGCGCGGGGCAAATTCAATGACGAAATTAAGGAAACACCACAGGAGATCAGTCGCTCGCTTTCAGAAGAAGCGAATTCGGTCAATCAACGAGCGAAACACTGCGATTCACACAAAAAACATACATTATGGGCCAAAGCCATCACCTTCAGTAGGACTTTGTACAGTGTACATAATCTGATATGTCAAAATCGCGCACCACGACAAGTACTGAACTTTGCTATCGATAATCGATTTAACGAATTTTTCCTGGCAAGAGTGAGAGACAAAACAGTACAAAGAGGCGCTACACTGTCCATGAGCGACCGTCGGCGCACACCGAAATGACAACCACCGAAAGTTAACAACCAGACATCAAAGCGCTCAGTCTCGGACGGCATGACAATGCACAAATCGGTTAAGAGAGAGGAATAATGGAGAAAGAATATTTAGATGATAATGAAAAGTAAATGTGTAACCAATTAGAAATACAACTAGCGTTGAACAACTGGAAACTTAAAAGAACACGTGTACTATCATTTCTTAGTAACTATGCCAATGACAAAGTCCGCCGACTGATTCACCAATAAAGCGTTCGATCTCATTAACGAAAGCTGTCTATTATTTCGAAAGCAACAAAGATCACCGCATGTACAGTATCAAATTATATATTTTACGAGTTTCAGCGGTATTCAGCTTCAATAACAGTAATAAAAACTTAATTTTGCTTACAGTATCTCAGTGATACAAAGGGCAGTTATATTGCGGACCGATCATTCTTGCTTGGTCGCCTGCTGCGTCAACGACGACACGGAGAACGGGGTGGCCGCGGTGTTCATGTGGGCCAGCGCAAAGTCCCAGGGCGAGGCGCCCGCCACCGAGCCGAATCCGTTTGCTATCTTCGCCAGCGACTCCACCGCCGCCAAGCGCTGCAGGTAGTCGGCCATGAGCGCCTGCGTGTTGAACGCGTGGTGCTGCGCCGCGAACGGGAACATCGACGAAGGCGACGACTCCTGTCGGAACGGGAAGCCGCCGCCCGCCGCCGCCGACGCCGCGAACAGCATGTTAGCTTTGTTCATAAAGTCCAGATCGTGCGCCGTCTGCGAAGGGGGCGACGATTGCTGCTGCTGTTGCTGCATGAGTGGCAGTTTGAGCGAGTGCGCCGCCATTGCCAGCTGCTGCTGCTGGTGCAAGTGCTGCTGCGCGTTGTGCGAGCCGAGCGGCGTCTTGGTCACGTCGAGCAGCGCCGCGGAGCTGACGGGCAACGGCAACGCCGACGACTGCTGTTGGTGGTGGTGCTGCTGATGACCGCCGTAGGGATGCGACGTGACGCGCTCCTGCTTGCGCCACTTTGCCCGTCGGTTCTGGAACCATACCTGCAAGAGGAACCACTTCGTACACGTCACCATCCGCGCGTCTATCACATCCATCACAACACTTTCCCAACATGAACATTCATCACATTTGCTTCATTACTGTAATTCCGTCCTCAGTTTGATCTCTAGCCCACTCATTAGATTCAGGTATTGTCACCGATTCTAATTACAAATTTAGTCGAGGGAGCGACAGTATGCAAAGTGAGTTTACTTTGCGGCGATGGGGGCGGGTGTAATAACGGCCGTCAAACTACTCCGCCCCTCTTCTCAACGTCGGAACACTCGGTTGAAAAAGCCAAAATAAGAAGCGCAATTTGGCAAACTGTCGCCGCACCGATTCGATCGACAATGGCGAATTGTGCAAAAACAGCGCTAATCACCGGGCGCAAAACATCAGCCGTCAGTCCCTAATTGCCCGAATCGCAACAATCGACGCTCGAGGCTCTAACGACTGCCGTCAACGCATTGGGCAAACACGTAAAAAACGACTAATTCGGGGATTAGGCATTGTGCGACGGTGCGGTGTCCGCCGGGCAATGGAGGAGTTGACACAGCGCGGACAAGGGTGGGAACGGCCGCGAAATGGACGAAAGGACGAGCGGGCGCATCGGACCGTCCCCTCGTGCGAAAATTGCATCGTGCAGCCCGCGGGCGTCGTCGGAAATGCGAACCGTCCCGCCGGCGTCGCGCCCGACCGCCGGCTGCATCTCGATTACGCGTAGCGCGCGTACAACGGACATTGTCCGTCCGGCCACGCTCCCCAGTCATTATTAATCGAATTATCCACCGGGCGGCCAACGCCGCAACACCGTCATCGCCGCGTAATTAGTTTCGCATCAGAATCGGACACCGCAACACACAAGATTAGCAGCCACGACTAACGATCATCGCCATCAACGGACTGCTCACTCGTTCGTGCCCCACTCTGTACAAGCCCGAGCACAAATAACACCGAACGACACAATGCCCAGCGCCGCTAATTGGCCGTGCGCGCAACAAAACGGAAATAACTGCTCCGCCCCGCGGACCGCCGGAAATAAAGACCGGCTCACCTGAACTCGCGCTTCCGTTAGTTGAATGCGCAGCGCCAGTTCCTCGCTGAAAAAATGGTCCATTATTGCACAAGAAATGCATTGATTCAGTCTTCAATCGAATCGTACCCAATACCATTATCTAATTAATTAGACATTAAGTCGGTTCGAATGCGGCCGAGGCTTTCCCGTGCCGCAGAGATCAGGTCTGAGTACGTTTCAGTTCATCCGAGCTAAGGTAATGTAAAGCGATAATGAGGCGCTGCGAAATCCCGCGATATTGGCAGAGTATAAAGGGTCTTCCATTTGGGTGCAAGGGAACAAAAAGATGGATCAGACGTGCATACGCTCCGTGCACCTGTTGCTGTTTGCCTAATTTGGGCTCGGCAAGGTTATCTTCATTGAAGAAACTCCTTCAAAACAACCAACATAATCATCTCTCAAATGTCAATGGTGATTGCAAATTAGCGCAAATCTCAGCTAATTATACAATGGCTACAGTCCCTCGGCATCGGTGATTCACTGATAGTTGGCAGTTGGCAAGTGCGAGCAGACAAGAAAAAACGTACCGAGTGAACACGTCGGGGTAGTGCGTGCGCGCAAACACCTTCTCCAATTCGTCCAGCTGGAAGGCGCTGAACGTCGTCCGATAGCGCCGTTGTTTGCGCTTATGGCCGTCGATGTCGTTGCTCTCGGGAGAATCGCCGATGCGGAAGCGCTCCTCGTCGTCCACACTGACGCCGCTCTCGTTGCCGGCCGACACCAGCGTTTGTTCGAGCAACTGCTCCGTGCTCGGCGAGTCCATCATCACCGCCGAAGTCATCTCTCGCTTCTCGCTCAGTCAAACACTATCACTTGAGTCGACGAGGTCGCTTCGATGGTAGCTATGTGACGAAATGCTGAAAACTGAAATGAAGAGTATTCTCTTTGCACGGCGCGCATTGGTAAACAAGAAAACGCGGCCGCGGCGCACTAATCTAATATATTAAGTCCCGACCGGGCATGGAGCCTTCGCTGCAAAAAAGGAAGTTTTGCCACATTGTAAATACCTGCCTCAATAAAATCATCACACAAAAGACGACTACAAATAGGCTACGCGTAACAATGAATAGAGCAAGAGGGAAGGTACGCGAAAGAAGTGCAAGCGTGCGGGCAAGGCGAGGGCGGCGGCCGATCCTGCGGTCTGCCGTGCCCGCGCGAGTATCCCAACGCCTAATATGCCGGGCGATCAGCGGCAGCCAGTCTCAGCCGAACGGATCGTTTGATTAATTTAATTAAAGGCCTAAGCCGTCCGCCGCCCGTTCGCTCTTACCGCTGCATTCGCGCCGCGTCGGCGGCCGCCTGACTTCTGGCGCGCGATTCAAACGCGGCTTACCACGAATTACAAGCGGACGGGACAACAACGTTAATCCAAAATTTGATGACGGTGCGAAGGTCGATCGCCCCTTCTGAGCCATGCGCTCAATACGACAGTGACAAGATGATTCGCCATTGTCCAGTGGCAGCGAACAATTTTGATTGACAACCAATTGAGAGGCGGGACTGATCAAATTTCTAGTACGTAAGTGAATGATACATAAAACACGCGCAGACCGGATACAAATCTCCAATGATGCTGCTGTTTACATTTTCAGGCAATTCATTCAAGAGCTGACTACCGTCTCCAAGCTACCGACTTGTTTAGGGGGATTTATTTGATTTGATTAACCGTGAAATTATCCGTATTCTCAACACCCACGTGAAGTCTAAATTGGTTATCAATTACCTGCGCTCGAGTTCCAGCAAAACATCGATAAATTACCGTACACCTCAATTTCTGTTTGTCACAACATAGTACATTAATCACGAATCGTGAATCCTAATAAGTCGCCGTCAGTCAAGAAATTACCGTATTGCTTCACTTCGGACTCTTGTTGATTCATGCTCAACAGCACTACTCTTAAATATGACTGCGTTCTAAGCTCGTTTTAACAGGAAAATAGCACGAACTGGTCAGTCAATAATAGCCCGAATTGGCCAGTGAATAGCGAACGAAGGAAGCGGGTGATGCAACGAATTTCGCAACAACTGCGGTGCGATGGATGCGCGATCAACAATAGTGCACCGGACGTGGACGGTGAGTGAGACTACAGGCGACCGGGACGGGCGGGCGACTAATAAGAGCGCGGACGAGCGGCGATTTGAGAAATCTAATTAATCGCCGGCGACGTGCGACTAGCAGGTGCTCTAAAACGATTTAATTACATTAATTACGAGCCGGGCCGATTTGTCCCGGCGATGCGTGGACAGCGGCGCGTCTAATGAATCCTTCAGCCGATCCGATTTCCAATCGTCATTTCACTTCCGTCCCGCTCAAATTCGTCCGAGCACCAATAAGCGCGCAAACAACGTCGGCATCTCGCTTCTTCTAATCTGTCCACTACCGATGAACAATTGCCAAATCAAATGATCTCGGATTACATTACGCCCGACTAGTCGGGCGGATCAAAGGTGCTGCGTCACCTTGGAAATGAACGATGGGACGAAAAAAGTACGCGACTGAACTGCGCGCAATCTAACTGACTCTTCTGCTCATTAGCACAATAACGACAATAATATGTCAACGGCCAATTTAGTCGGACCGCGCCACGACCCCTCCGACGGGACCTGATTGAAATTAGCACCTTTCATACAAACCTGCGCGAGAGAGCACTAATTCCTGCAAAATCGTATTAGAAATTGTGCAATAGAGCAATAATACCTACTAAGAAGGAAGAAGAAGCCACATGTCGTCTAAATTTATTCGCGTCGTTGACTATGAGTTTTGCCCAAACTTGAAGCCTTTTCTGCTCTCCATTTGCGATAAGACGAATTACCCGCAAGAGCGGCGAAATGGATGAACTTGTCTGACCCGGGCGGTGAGCGTAATAAGATTAGCGCAAGCAAACACTCGCCTTAGCTTAACGACGCTGCGTGACGACTGCGCGCTGATAAGCGAACACGGCGCCAAACACCCAAAGTGGTCTTTCACGTCACCACTCTCTTTTATTTCTCATTTACATGGCCTTAGATGCTACAACTTTGCCCGTGTTCATGTAACACGAGCTGCGCGCGGGCGACCACGCCGATTTCAGCACAACATAAGCATTCCACCAGTACCATTACCGCGTAAACAAACCATACAGAATACACGCCAAGCAACAATGACAAAGACGACGGCACATAATGCCGACTGGCAGCTACAGGGCACAGAAGCGAGAAGGGCGCACGGTGAGATGGCGGGAATAATTGGTGTAATGGGCGAACGGGGCTCGGATTAGGCCAAAGGCTGCGGCGCCCTGGTCCACCGCCTGCGCGGACAAAGCGGGCGGAATAAGGCGCCAGGCGTCGCTGAGTAATTATGGCCGATTAAGCGATCGGTCGCCGCCACACTCTGGTAGAGGTCGGCAGCCGTGCACCAGCCGCGCAATCCCTCTCCCCTCGACCCCGACACAACCGCAAGTAAACTAAACCCGATATCGCCAATGGGCAATTGGATTAGGCGCAGCTACGCGCTTACATACGCGCACCGCTTGGGTTTCTGTTCGTGGCGCACGCAAAGCTTTATCACTCGGCGCCTAAAAAATAAGCAGGCCTGAAGCCGACTGGCATCATCGCTGCTCTGTTTCTGTCCGATCCTATTGTACTCATCCATTTATATCTGTTCCTATACGACGCACGCGAAAGTCGCTAATAAAGAATCAGTAATGAACCCTTTAGCATTTAGAAATAGCGACATTAGTGAAGCTGTCAAATCGCAAAACACGCAAACAATCACAGGTGATTGATCTTCCTAAGTGAACTAATTGCATGGTGCGTGGTGGTCGCTTCTCATTACTAGAAAATGTCGCAATCATTAAATTTATCCCAAGAACTATAGAAAATAATTACCTGACTTAATCTATTTAAAATAGCACATGCCTTGCAGAATCCGTGAAAAATTAAACTACCTTCACAGTCGAAAGGAGTCATATGCAAAAAGAGCATTGTGCTCGCGCCTGAGGAAGTAGAATTTGTGAGACAGATTAGCACAGGGCATTGTTGAAACAATTCGCGTGCGCGCGAAAGAAGAAAGCGCCGTTGTGATTCGACTAATTTGATCACTGGGAGCACCAAGACCAACCAGGTGATGAAAGCAAAACAACCGACTAGTATTCCACCGGAAAGGATTGAATCACACGCTCGCAATTACAATTATCAAGTAGGAGGCGATCGAATCAATGAGAGCAGATTGTCTAGACTCCTCGCAAACTACTGTACTGCATGTTACAAGGAAAACCTGGCCTTGTTTATCGTGAGGCGAGCAAAATTGGTTTTATCTATTACAAACACAATCTTCGATTTTCCGTATGCCTAAATTGCCCTTTATTTTTCGTGAAATAGAAAGACAAATTATTATATTATACAAACTGCGGTGGAAATTATCCGACAACGGAAGAAAAATGGTTTTTCTTTATATCGTAGATTAGGATATTATTTGCAACCCTGACAACAGTTAACTTAGGCAGAGAATGACTGAATGAAAGAGCATTGGATGGCACCAATGTTCTTCCTGTTGCCAAATCCTAATAATGCCGCCTGGTGGTTGGACATGATCGCAACTATGGAGCCTACTAAGATACGAAGACGGAAGTGTAGAGATATCTACTGGTGATTGTGCGCTTCATCAAACAATTAGACTCTCAATTCAATTCCCGTCATTTGTGTTCAATGTTAGTCATCGACCACACGAGTCTAATCCTTAATTTGCATGGAGCACTAATTTACCAACCGGCCGGGAGGTAACGGAGTCAACAACGTTATTCAAATACGTACGATTGAAATCGCATTACACGACCTTGTGAACAAACGGTCGTGGGATTGGATAGACGGTCTAAGAATATGCCTATATGTGTTAGTAGTCTAAATTCGATTTCGCCGTTAATTGTGCTCAATTTATAACGAATATGAAAAAGTAATGAGTCCGCGTGCCGACAGAGTTAGCAAATTAGCAGCGACAACTATTAATGAAATGCAAAATGCAGCTATCCTCCCCCTCTCCCTTGCTTGCCATATCACTTTAATCAACTACAGTACATGCTCCTACAATAACTCGCCCGTTTCGAATGTGCCCTCGATAAAAATTTGCTACAGTACAAGTAAAGAACGAAATCAATTGTGAAGTTAATCATCAATAAAATTTCAACAGATTTCATTTTCTTCAAACTTTTTCTTGAAATCTGAAGATTTCAAGTTGAATGCATATGACAAAAGTGAAGTATGAAAAGAAAAAGAGTATGGAACGGTGTACGATATGTTAAACATAGAAAGCGAGAGAAGAATTGTGAGTTTGTGGATAAGGAGTACCTCGTGGCGCAGTGACAATGAAATACATAGACGATTGGCGAACGGATGTAGGGAAACATGAAAGAGGACAGCAGACAGAGAAAAAGAGAGAGAGTCTGGCTGGCGTAGAAGAGGAGACGGGCGGCGGATAGAATTAAGAGAGGGAGAGGGGAGGCTGCACGACGGTTAAGAGGGTAGGAAGAAATAGGGGAGATCGGCGGTGACCGGCCGTTAGGCATTGATCACCGGAGGATAATTGAGCCGCACCGTGGTCCCGTCGCGGAGCGTCCATAAATCATCATTATTCGATTAATTTCATTTCACCGCCGCCAGGCCAGCGCTGCAAGTGAGGCGGACTCCGGCGGCCTCGGTCCCCCCGCGCCGCCGTGCGCGCTGCGTCGCCAAATTATTGCGATTAAAATTGACGCGACGACAATTACCTTTCGATTTACCCCACCCGCCGACGCCGCCGAAATCTATCAATTCCCCCTCGAGCGTCATGTGTATGGCCGACGATTGACATGGGAGCGAGTGGCGATTTTTACGCAATGAATACCGAATGAACGGTCGACGGCGGTGGTCTCGCTGCCGGGCGCTTTGTCCCGCCAATTCATCCGAATCTCCGCGCCCCTTTTCAGCGCCACCGACCGGCGCACAAACAGTCCCATTGACCGCAAGTAATCATCGTCGTAAATTGATAGGCGCCGCAAACTCGCCCGCGAATGATTGAGACGCATTCTTCAGCGCAGCGCACGGTTATTCGAATGGACGACTTTTATATTCTTCGCAACGATTGATTTGCGCGCGGCCAGCTGCCCGACTCCGGTCGTCGCTACCGTAATCGCTCTTTGTGCCCGCAATCCTTGCCATTCACTTCTGGCCACTTTGTATCCGTGAACTTGATTTTCGGTCTATTTGTCCACCTATTTTCTTCTTATACGTCTTGGTATTTGGATACAATATGCGTGATCATAGCGTTTACTTCCCCTACAGTTACCGATCGGCAGAAGAACGCAATTATACCGTAGTCACGCAATCTGTGAATATTCTCGTCTCACTTCGCCACTCCGATTCAAAATGAAAGTAGAGTGCGACATGAACTGTGTCAAGTTCTGCGATTGGTTCAATTAGCTTTGCTTGTGCTCATCTAAATGCAGAAAAAAGACTACTCCACCAACGCTGAAATTTGCATTATGATGCAATAATAAAATAAATTGCGCCAAGGCATCCACACTGTGATTAGAAACCACGCAATACCGATTTCCATCCCATCTATTGTTCGAAAGCGCAGCAGGAGAACCAAAATGTCGTCGAAATGGTATTATGAATTTGCGTCGCTCGCCGGCTGAGTAGGACGCATCATTTCATTGAACAGCCGCAGCGGCTTACAGTCTGTGACGGCTACAGCATCCGAGTGACCATGAACGACAATCAGAAGCAAGTTCGATTCGACCAAGAACAATTCTGTATGACGGAGATGTCGATCGTCTGTCCGTCGTCGCCCGACCTGGAGCAGACGACGGAAGTGCTGTCGGTGGTGCAGCTGCCCGAGACGGTCACCCCGTCACCGCCAATCCTTCCTCAGCAGCGGATCTGTTCGTTTCTGCTTGGAGAGCGGCCTCAAGTGGCCATGTGCCCTCATTGCAAAGTATGACTTGGATCTTAAAAAAGGGGACTGAAATGGGTGCGGGAAAAAGACGCAGCGAGATTGCTTTGTGTTCTTTATATCTATTAGCGGCGTTTTACCTTCTTTCAGCACATGGTGCGCACTACGGTCAGTTATCTGCCGGGTAAGATGACATTTGTGATGATGACGGTCATCTGCTTCGCCTTCTTCCCTCTCGTGTGGCTTCCGCTCTGCCTCGACATCTGCAAGGACGCGCATCATTTCTGCCCAGACTGCTGTAGAAGAATTGGCGTGAAGAAACGCTACTGAATACTCCACATTGCTACTGGATACCCACACATTAATTGATTGGGAGCGGTATACATTTCTAAACATGATATCTTGCTTTTATTTTCATAGACTAAGATCAACTTTTTACTTGAAACAGCGTGGGTGAACGTTAACAGTGAAATCGACTGAGACCCGAGTACTGTTTGGTAAGTGGAGGGCAAACGTCAGAGACGAAATGTGTACAACGCAAAAGTCAACCAGACCCGATGGGTCTCGAACCCACTTTTGTAGATTACGAGTCTACTGTGCTATCCACACTACGGACCGGTTATCTAATGCGTTGTACGGGTGCGTCATAATGCACGAGCTCGGATAAGGACACATTTCTACTATGTAAGGTAACCCACCACCCAG
Organism: Plectus parietinus; assembly: GCA_034700205.1. NCBI lineage: Eukaryota > Metazoa > Nematoda > Chromadorea > Plectida > Plectidae > Plectus > Plectus parietinus. The sequence continues at coordinate 22,132 of JAQGCX010000056.1, forward strand.
GTCCTCAATCAAGAGGCGCGCTGCCAGATCGACTGAGACCTAGGTACTGTTTGGTATTCTCTGACTTTTGTCCTCTACTTACCAAACAGTACCAGTCGATCTGCCTCTTAATTGAATACTCGGGTGATGGGTTACCTAACATGGTACAAATATGTCGTTAACAGCGTTATTATTCTGCAATAAATTGTTGTTATTAATACGGGCGATGATTAAGTTTTATGTCGTGTCGTTCTGATCGGTAAAAATGGCGCAGGCTCGGCTGGGAATAATAACCGCAGCAATATGCATAAACGGATGACATGACAAAGCTGACGTCCGGGTTTAATCAATTACGCGCGCGTTTGCAATCAGAGTAATTGCGGCCGAGTTTAAGCGTCGGAAGCAATTTATTTTTCATGGAGCGGATAACTGAATAATAATGGATTACAATTCAAAATTTTTTGTGATGATAGATGAAGATCGGGGTGACGTCTGAGTTTTGATCAGCCAATCATAAATGCGCATTTGTCATCCGCAATACAGATCACTGTAGGCGCACGAAGGAACTTCTCGGCAGCACACACCAGTTTCATTAACAATTAGTCAGAGTTCATATCAGAAATTTATTTCTTTTGTTGTTCAGACAAGATTCGCATGGCAACTACTTGGAGAAATTATTGCACATTCAAGATCATGCGGGTTGATGTCAAATCATCCACATGCACGTCCATCGATTCCTTCAGCCTCTTCTCATCAAAACGGGGTGCAGTTGTACGAACTGAAAATAGAACCTACGTAATAATCATTTCACTGAACATCAAAGTCTTGACCTTCGGCGAAAATCAAAACACTCTGATTCATACGCTCTCATTTTGTGGAATGTTGAGATGACGAATCGATGAGTGGATATGGTATATTCCAGATGAGCCGATGACGATTAGGTCGGCACCTTCCGCTGGTGACGCAACCTTTACAAGAAGTAGAACCAGTTTACAACGCAAAACTATCGATTGGCGCCGTGTCGGAGTTCTCCGTCCGCCAAGCCGGCGTTTGTCCCGATTTTCTACAACACGTCAGCACGTTGTTTACTGCATTCATTTTCGGCGCAATCGTGTCGACCTTGTTCAGTCGTCTGGCGTTCTTTACTGTACGCTTGGTGGGGCTGTAATCATGGAAAAAAGTCGACCTTCTGAACAAATCAAAGTCACTCCGGCTCCTGTTGTCGTCGTTCAGCAATACAACAGTGGAATAGCGCCGGTCGCCGTGAACTCCGACTTTCCTGTTCAGACAACGTGCCCGGCCTGTCAGGTGACCACGCCATGTTCTATTTGATAGCACCATTAGTTGATCACAGACAGTGTATCTTATTAATGTAACAAACATGCGTCATATTGCCCATTTCTACCAACTTTATTGTTCAAAATGAGCGATTCCATAGGATGACGTCATTTGCTCACTCGAGGGGAACATGAATCATATGGTTCGAATTGGTCATTGCTTTCAGTTTCCACTTGCGTCAGAAAATTTAAAAATTTTAATGCAGTTTCGTCAATTTAAAAACGTTGCCGATGCTGCGGACAAATAGATAGTCAATAATGCACTAAAGAAGTTGTGAAAACGGTTTTAGAATGTTTGAATTTGAGCTGAAATGAGATACTATTGTCAAAATTTTCACTATGCATGCGGAACTTGACGATTGTTTATGATGTTCGAATATTGTAGAAGCAAGTTGTGACTCAAATCTCGTACTCGAACGGTCTGCTGACTTGGATCTGCGTGATCGTGATCCTGGTCGTGTTCTTCCCGTTGTTTTGGGCTCCGCTGTGCATCAACTCTTGCAAGGATGTTGAACACTACTGCCCGAGCTGTGGCACGCTCATTGGAATGAAGAAACGCCTTTGAAGCGTGTGTATATACACTCGAAAATACTTAAATATGCTTCAGATTTAAAGATATACGCGATTCTCAGACATATCGACACTTAGTAATCTGTGAATGGGTGCTGGGTTGAGCTTCCTAAAACGCGGCGAAAAGAGGAATAAGGATATAATGATTTCTGAATAATGATAAAGCATAGATTGCACTATATGTTACCTCATTTGTACATTAATAAATGCGGCGCTTGCTTTCTTTCTCGATCGTCGAGTCCAGGGGGCTCGAAAATTTTCTACTCTATGATGTATGTTTGCGTTGCGTTGTAAACAGCAACAGAATCACCAACGCTGCGAACATACCTCAGCAAGCTGGAGTTGCTGTGAACAATGATGAGCCGATATTTTGAAACTGGCTCCGAACTAAACTGTTCCCCTTGCGATTGTAATTCCTTTGGCAGAGCAGAGCATGAAAAGCGAAAGAAACATCAACAGCACAGTGAATCAACTGCCAGTTAATGGGCCAGCAGGTGAAAGCAATATGCGCGCTCATAAGTCATTCAACGTTGTACCGGTAAAATAGTTTGCTGTTCGTGTTTGTCGGATATAAAATAATGTCTTATCGCGACTGGAAGAGTTCATACCCGTCGGCCCCACCGCCATCCTACAGCACAATCGGACATCCAATGTCGACTGCCTACCGGCGCCCTACCCAGCGGAGCACCATCATCATCATGTTGTCGTTCAATCTCCACCACCTACACTACCGATCGTTTTCGACGAAAATCCCATGGTTGTCACTTGCCCCAGATGTCATGTGAGTGAAATGTGCTATGTAGTGCACGTATTGATGTTCCGACGAAGAATTAATGGGGTAATTTGCGCCATGTTCTGTCAGACGAGACGGGATACCTGACACTGCTGTTTTTGGTTACGAGGTCAGTCTAGTCGTAATTCTGTTCCTTGCAAAAACAAGCGGCACCCCCATCACTCGGATGCCTGTACGAAAATGATTTTGATCCTATTATTTTTCTGAAGTATGAGCGTCACGTGACACTGTTCTGACAAGAGCTACACTTTCAGCAAAGCGTATTGACAATGATTGAATTGAAGGGCGGCTCGATGATGGTACTGGTGCTGGTGCTGCTCGTATTCTTCTTCCCTGCCATCTGTATCCCGTCCTGCGCGGACGGCTGCAAGGACGTCCAGCATTGTTGTCCTCTGTGCCATTCTCTGGTCGGAGTCAAGAAACGATTCTGAACGAATACAACGATTCGCTTCGAATTTTAAAAAGAAACTAGAAACTTGCATTGTATGCTTGCTTATTTTGAAACGAACAATGTTTGCGACAATAACGTTTGATTTTAAGACTTACTAAGCTCAATGTACAGGGTGCGTAATAAGTTCAGATGACACTTTTCAGAGGACCATTGCTGACTGACAGTAATTGACATTTAGACAATCTTACGTGCATTCGATAGTCTTTTTAATTCTCTATTAAACAATATTTGATTCACATATTTTTATCAACAGAAATAAAAGTAACAACGTTTGGCAAATTTATGATCGAAAAACGAAAAATATGGAAGAAAGTTTCCTGCCGAAAGACTAGATTTTGATGTAAACATCCGATTTTTCTGCCCTTAGTTGCCAATTGAAGCTGAAGTTCTGGGCTTTAAAAGCAGCTATTGATCGCCCAATGAAGGGCGAGCGCGTTAGGGTGAGCGTCCAAAAATTCGGCGATCGGGACATGTATCCTTACCCCATTCCATTCATATTTCAAGAATATAGGGATTCAAACAATGCGGGATAGCTCTTTTGAAAGAGAAACGCATCACGCTTCATCGGACCGAAAATTAGAGAAATCTACCTCTTGTGAGCAATTTTGTGGTTCTTCAAAAATAGACACGTGCGTTACGCATTAAAAATTCATCACGGGCAACTTCACTTTCAACTAATTTTCTTGAACTACGCTGCGATTCGAGAAGCGCTTGATAGTTGAAACAAAAGAGCGCAGCTTCAACTCTCATGTGTTGAACAATGAGTAAATTTCATGGATCGTGAGCGGAGAAATGACTTCCGATGAGCCGGTCGCGTTTGCCGAGCGTCTGCTGATTTAGCTTGATTAAAACTGACCATCGGCGTTCGCTCGCATAGATAACAAACAACGTTTCGCCGATTTATGCAGTCAGTGTCTCACTTATAGAGATTTTAAGGGGCTATCGATTGTCTTAGAATGCACCTAAGTTTGTCTAAATGCCAGTTACTGTCAGTCAGCAATGATCGTTTGAAAAGTGTCAACAGAATTTATTGCGCATCCTGTAAATAAGTAAAACTCAATGATATGACACCAAAATATAAAAGCTTACAAACAACGTACAAGAGCAAAATGATGTACGGTACATACTGTATTACGGTACAAGTCAAATCAAAATATGGCTGGATATTATTGTCTGCTGCATGTGGTTGCAATCATGCGTTGTCTGAATGTGTTCTATGGTCATGATCCGTTTCTTTGTTGATCGCTTTCTCTGGATGAACAACTTCAAAGGACGGTTCCTTCGATTCCTTCATTTTTTCAGCTAGAAATTCGCAGTTGAAAAAATTTTCAACAATAAACAATCTCACCGACACCGCAAATGATTTCTTTTGTTTTCACGACGCCATGCTAAAAAAATAGTTGAATAGAGTGCTATTCTGATGAAAATGCTTTCGAAATTCACCTTTGACATTGTACTATTTAAGTTGCTTACGTACATTAACAATGCGCCCACATCCAACCCTCTTATTCAGTTGCAGAAGAGTAGTAATCATATTCTATCAGAATTTACTGTAATTTTCTCCGCGCCCAGAGGAATCATAGCGCTCATGCAATCGAATCCTGGGCTATACTTAATGGCAATTGACTAGTCGAAGTTATCGGATTCCTCGATTCATGTAGGTAATGTAAAACCAATTACCTCGTCCTCTTTGCCTCGCAGGCAATGCGCCTGAACAGCCTGAAACGAAGCATCATAAAATCCAAATTACCAGCAATTCAGATTGCGCGTGAGTACCTCGCTAGCATCCATTTCGATCGTGAAACAAGGAAGAGTTAACGTTGCCAAGGACAGATCGTGTGAGAGCTTTAGAGACAACTGAGTCTTACACCAGTGTCAATAGCTATATTGAGTTGATAAAATTCGTCATCGTTATCAAGCGTGTTTACGGATATTTTGCGCATGTGGTCGCAATCAAGCCAAATTTGCACAGGACAGGACAGGGGCAGGGCAGGACACATAGGACAAATAAAATTGTTGTCGTGACGTCTTTCTTCCCAAGATTGTTCTCGTGTTCGTCAGCACTAATTGTTTTAAAGAAAGAAATATAATCAATTATTGTTGCAAAATGATATTAGTGAACTAATACTGGTCTTTCAAAAACTATCTAAAATTGTGACAAACACAGTGAATTTTTATATCCAGATACGCTGTGTGCCTAGAATAAATAACGAAAAATATCAACGCTGTCCCAATTAGACGATTTCAAACAAATTTTTGAAATCTGTTTTTCTCCAATTTTTTAAATATTGCGATTCTAAAAAAATAAAAGTTCAGTTCCAATTATTCTTAACAGCTAATGGGGGAGCTCTAATCAGCACAGTTGCTGTTGATCTTTCGAGATGATTTTGAGCCACAATCAAACTAACTGGAAAAGAAAACCGCTGGCAGCTGAACCGAATTGCAAACAGAAGCAAATCTTTACTGCAAAATTTCGTTGATATCCTTACAGACAGAAGCATTTCATTGTATACATGACAATTCTAACACGAAGCATTGCTAGTTCAGCAGCAGTACTTGCACCACAGATATTATACTGCAAACATCAGATCATAGCATCACCAATTTCGCTTTAGTGCAATGTATCGAAAAAGACAGGGAATGGGCTGGTAAATTTGGGAATTCGTTGTACTGTAAGTGGAGGGCTTGGAAATCACGAGAGAACAACGGATATTGGTGACCGAGATAGTCTAATTAGTCGACACTTTTCTTGATCTTGTTTCCCAAATCCTCGACGTGTTCGCCTGAAAGCGTTTTATTTTCATTACAATAGTTGAAATATAGGAGATGCGACTCTAATTACCGACGCTGTGGACCGCATCTGAACCCTTCGCCTTCGCTTTCTCTGACAGGTCGTGCGCATTGTCGCCTAAACAAAGCCGATCAGCGCTAATTGTATTTCTGAAATCAAAAGTCTTACGAGCATCATCGAGCTTGTCGCCCGCTTTCTTCTTCAAGTCTTGAGCGCTGTCGCCTAAACAAAGCCGATCAGCGCTAATTTGTATTAGTGAATTGAAAAGCCTTACGAGCATCATCGAGCTTGTCGGCGGCTTTCTCCTTCAAGTCATGAGCGCCCTCACCTACAATCGATATTTGAACAAGAATTTCAAGCTGAAACAAAAAAATCTTCCTCAAAAAAAGAAAAAACTTACGAGCATCTCCGATTTTGTCGGCTGTCCAATCTGCAGCGTCCTTGACTTTGTCGGCCGCTTTCTCCTCGGCCGTCTTGCCGACCAGTTTGTCATAGGCGTCTCCAGCAAGCTCCTTGGCCGATTCGGCTGAAAATATACACTATGCTACTGTTGAAATTGAAAGAATAATGAAAAATCAGTTCCTACCGGCATCGCAAATGACTTCCTTGGTCTTCTCATACGCAGCCTCGAGAGTCCCTTTCTGCAATGGTGCACAGTTTCACCAGGAGAATATTAATTTTCAATATAAGTGTTACAAAAGATGATAGGTGTGTATACCTCTTCAGCCATTTCAACGAGGTGTCGGGAAGTGCGGAACGAAGTTGTGATGTCGCTCGACGAGACACAGCGGCGCAGACAGACTGGACTGAGGCGTGGCGGCGCCGGCCGGCGGGGTCGTTTAGATGCGCGTTGGCCGACGGCGGCGGGCGGTCTTTTATCGATTGTATATATTCGCCGGCGTTGGCACGGGGGATGCCGCCGACTGCCACGTGACCAGACAAATGTGCCAGCAGAATGCCGCATACAAATACTGCCCATGTCATCCCATTCATTCTGCGCTTCGTCAGGACCGACAGATCAATATGTACGCCGCTACGCCGGCCAATTGGGTCGGTTTGCTGGTGGAGGGTGTTTACAAAGCGAAACCCCTGGTTCGCCTCGCCGAGTGCTTCCTCCCCCACTCCCAGCCCGTGCGAAGTGTTTACGTTTACGCATTGACTCGCATGCAAGTTGAGGTTCATCACAAAGTACCGAACATAAACCGAGCGGTCGCTTCGTATTAGTGATCAATGGGGAAGTGGAATCGCTGCGACTGTATCTCGCATCGGGAAAATTATCGGCGGCATTTAATGTTGGGACGATGATGATTGCGTGTTCCAGTCGCACGCAGGAAATGCGAGCACCACATTGCGTACTACATTGCAAATTCAATGTGTAACAAAAACCAACAGAAGAACAAGTACCATAGCACGACAGAGATATGTAGTTATTGTAAATATACACTCATAAAATATACATTCGTACAGTGGCGCCCGAACGAAAAGAAGGTCTAAAAGTCGATGAACACTTTCAACGATCTGGTGCCATCGGATGCGTGAGTTACAATCACCGATACCCAACTAAACAGAAGAGTGCTGCTGAAGTGGACGTCGGCAGTCTCGATGGCGCCGAACTGGTCGACCGCCTGCTGTCGTTTCGAACGCACACAGCCACAGCCGAGTTTCCACACCTGCGAGTGCGGAGATCTGTCTGTTCGACGCTTTGTTCTCCAGGCCTGAAAATTAGTCAGCCCTTACAGTATATTTTTCGCAGTCATGTTCACGGGCCGGGCCGGCCCGGGATTTTCGCCGAAAAAAAGCCCGGCCCGACCCGGGCTCGGAAATTTTGTCAAGAAAAAGACTGGCCCGAAAAAGTACTTTTCCTCCAGGCCGACCCGGATCCGGCCCGGTCTGACCGAAAGAGAAGAAAAATCTGACGAAAAGTAGATATGGACTGATTGCCAAGTCAAAAATCGCTCGAAATTGACATTTTGCATGCTCTACCCAGTCAAATAAGTTGTTCTACATATCGATAACTTTGAAATGTTACATTCAATAATTTCTCTGAAAATCGCCCCGGCCTGGTCAATTTTTTCAAGACCCGGTACTTTCCTTTCGGGCCGACCCGGGGGCTGAATTTTTTTGTTTCGTAGCCCAGAGAATGGGCTTTCAGATTTTGGTATACCAACCAACTATATTCGCGTCGGGATCAAAAATTTTCAAAAACCCCAAATTTTTTTCTGATTTTACGCTCGTTTCAATGATACACTTTATTAACAATTGCAACAGTTGGTTGAAAGTACCAACGCGAATACAGTTGATTGGTGTATCAAACTTGGCGTACTGGAAGCCCATTCTTTGGGCTACAAAACAAAAAAAATTCAGCCCTCAACGACCCTGTTTTACTTAGATATGCCAATTTCAAAGTCGACGAAAATAAAGCGACATTACTTATGGAACAAGCTAATATGTTAAATAAAATATTGGAATTGAGATTTGAGACTTTTCTTATATAGCAAATAGCAATTTATCTGAAAATCAGATATAAATGTTTGAATATTTTTAAAAAAAATTTTTAAATGAAATATTTAGTGAATCTCCTGTTTCTGTTCCACTGTTTATTGAAGATTTTCCCCACAATTACATTTTTTTACCCTTTGTAATTTTTCAAACTGCATTTTGCAGTGTCTGGCGCCAATGATGAAAATTCGCAAAGTCTATCCTTCAAGGCAAGCAAAGAAACACCTGGTGAACAAGATGCTGGTCAAATTGGTCAAGGCACTGGAAATGCTGCAAATGCCCAAGGAAATGCTGCAAATGCACAAGGACAAGGAAATGCTGCAAATGCACAAGGGAATGCTGCAAATGCACAAGGACAAGGAAATGCCAATGCACAAGGACAAGGAAATGCCAATGCACAAGGACAAGGAAATGCTGCAAATGCACAAGGAAATGCTGCAAATGCACAAGGAAATGCTGCAAATGCACAAGGAAATGCTGCAAATGCACAAGGGAATGCAGCAGTAGGAGGAAACTTTGCATCGGCTTTTGCAGCAGCAGGCGGAGGTGGCGGTGGTGGCTGCTTCACTGGTGATACGCTGGTGGAAACGGAGGAGGGAGTGAAACGAATGGATGAGGTGGTCATCGGCGACATTCTGGTATCAGCAGACAGGGAAATGGTAAGATTATAGTGCAAAAACGTTCTTGACTTCAGAGTCAACAGAATTTTGAGGCACCAATTAACTTTAAAGGGTGGGCCAACCAAGACTACAGATGTTTCAATCGCTACAGATTTGCCAGTTCTTATCGGGTCAAGTTGAAATTTGAAGCAATTATGTCACACATGTAAACTTAGAAATGGTTACAATTTCACGTTGATCGGCAACCGTTTCCAGATTTTATGCAAATTTTTGTCAGATTTGTCACTTTCACACGTTATTTTGAAGAGAACCCGATTTTCATTTTCCCAACGGTGTGACACAAAGAAACTGTGTCATACTGCCTTAATATCATTTTTGACAATAAATGAATGCTTTTACATGTCAAGTTTCTTGCTAACGCACGATTTGAGTTGCTTGCGATACGGTAATGACTTTGTTTGGTGGGCCAACCAAGACTATATAGTCCACATTTTGTACTGGGTTAAGAGAAATACGAAGGGAACACCGTAAACATAATTGGCAGAAAAGAAACTCCGTTGAGTTGCGCGCGTGACCCTTATCGTTTCGAGACCCAACATCCGTTTTCTTGTTTACCGATGGCGAAATTTTGACTTTAATCTCGTCGCGCGGTTACTTTAATTTTTGAATGAAAAAACATTTGAAATGTCTTCAGTTGAACTGTGGAATACCTTTGGGGGGTTTGTGCCGCTGTGCAGTGGATACTGTAGCTGTTTATCGCCAGCCATTGATTGATTCTGGTCATTATTGTCCATTTATCATTGTCTTCTTTGGAATCGTTCGATTAGTTTTTCATGTGAATTTGGCAAACGTGCTATGTCGTCGAGTTCTATTACTAATGCTTTAGTCAACGGTATCAAGCTTTAATAGTACATAATAGGATCGCTAAGATCTTTCAGGATGAGGTAATTTTAATTTTCAGTTGTGTGTGATCAGTATTAATTATGACCTAATTCTGACTTTTAATTTTCAAAAATTTTGTACGCTAAAAATATGAAATGTCATAATTAATTTATAACTTTGACTTTCCCATAAGCACATTATGACTGAGACTCTGAGACTCTGACATTTTGAAACCCCAATAATTGATTTTAATTTTAATAATTAAGTTTGATAGTCAGTTTTTGGAGTTTCAAAATGTCAGAGTCTCAGTCATAATATGCTTATGGGAAAGTCAAATTCGTAGTCATAATTAAGATATTTCATATTTTTAGCATTAAAAATTTTTGAAAATTAAAAGTCAGAATTAGATCAGAATTAACACTGGGTGTGATGCGGAAGCGGTAGGGTTACAATTTCATAATCCCGACTTCCTAATCAAGCAAATGCGTTGTTTTCGTTTGCTCATTTGTGAACATTTGTGTCTGTTCTGTCAACTGTGTCCGAAGTTGTATCAGTAATTTCTCTTTAAGATTGTTAGCAAAACATTGGCCATCGTAGCTGTTTGTTCTTTAGCTCAGAAAATCCTATGAACTTTGAATACTATATACTTAAAGAAGCATCAATGAGGAAGACTCCTTTGATCCCTTTGGGTATCCTTTCTATTTTCCCTATTTTTCGATCTCTTCTGTGCTAATAGTTGTGCAGCTTTCTAGTGAAAATGAAACTCTTGTTCTTGTACAATTTTGCCAAAATATCTCACACTCGTATTAATGGTTTCTAATCGGTGTTCGTTGTTACTTTGCTCTGCAATTTTGTCGTATATTTATTTGTTTCTTTGTCGGGTAGCAATAAAATCAATATGTGTATGCCAGACTTTCTTTGTGCAAACAGCAGTTACATATAGAATTCTGGCATTTGATACCAAGCTATCTTTTAAACAGAAACTTTGTTGTCTTCCGAATTCTATTGGGAAAGAAATGAAATCTGCATCGTGGATGGCTGTTCCTGCTGCATGGGTGGTCCTGGTTGGTAAAAAAATTCAGTTTGAATTGAATCTGTATTTCCGACTAACCAGCCAATCAACCCAGTCTCCGAGGTCGTCCTCTGCAAAATACAGTGACTATTTTTTATAGCGGCACTGTTTATAGCGCCGTTTTGACCCGCTCCTTGGACAAATTTCACATTTTGTATGGGGAAATTTTTTTAAAAGTTGGCTTTTTTATAGCGACTTTTTCTTTGTAGCGGCGTTTTTCGCCAGCTCGCTCAGTGCGTTAAGTACTGAAAAAATAATTTTTATAGCTAAGTTCAAAAATTTGCATAAATTATTGAAAATTTACAAAATTTGGCGAAATTTTTTTATAGCAGCGTTTTTGGCCTGGAACTTTGATCGCCGCTATAAAAATAGTCGCTGTACAATGACTTTGTCATCTTTCCACAGTTGCAGAATGGAAAAGGAAACGGCTGCTGAACTAATTGGTCGACTGAAGTTCCCCGAGCAGGACAACTTCGACCTGTCGTTCCTGTCGGAACTGCAGCCAGGCAGAGTGTTGGAATTGCTGGGGGAGCCAAGTTCGGGGAAGTCGCAGGTGTTAATGACGGCGGTGGCCGAGTGCGTGATGCGCGCGGACGCCCGTGCCCTATTCATCGACTTGGATGACAAGTTGAGTCTCTTGCGACTGGTTGATGTCATCGAATCGCATGTGCGCTATTCAACCGAGAGCAGCCATGAGCAAATGTCAGCCACAGCATTGGAACAGGTCAGGAACACTATTGCATGTTCAATTATCATCATTTGATTTATTATTTTACTATTGTGACGCAAAATTCTTCTTGCCAATATGCTTCAAAGTTGAGCCATGTTTTACAAGCAACAGAAATTCAAATCCCAAATCTCTTCCCCCTTAAAATTTTAGTATAAAACTTGGATTCCCGCCCAAAAATCGGGTTACGATATGCAAATTAATGCAAATTAATTGGTAATTTTTCCCGCCTTCGGCGAAAGAAGGGGGGTTAACAAAACTCCGCCCACTTCGGTTTCGGTTGGGGAGGAGGTTAATCCCTCTCCCCAAAAAAACATCTGTGCCAAAAAAACAAAGCAGAATTTTGTGCCTTTGCGTGATGATGATTTTTCTTGAACTTAGACAGTAGGAATTTATAAAGTTTGTCCAATGATATCGCCTTTGTGAGCATTTGTTCAAAAAAATTGTTCATTTTCGGTCTACCATCGCCGGAAAAAGAAGATGTACCATTGGAAAATTACCGCCGGAATGACATTTTAAGCATTTCAACTGAAGTGGAAGTGTAAATGGAATGCCCATTGGTTGCGCAAAAAAAGCGTTTCAGCAGACTATTGTCAACTGACTATTGTCACCGCAATACATGAACGTTACGCAGTGCTATTCCATTTTCAAGAAAAAAAAATTCAAATTTGAATTTTCCCGCAATAATTTTGAATTTTCGTATAACCCATTTTTGTATACTGTAGTTAGTGCCACCCCCTCCCCCCCCCCAGTTGAACCTTACCCCT